>JAGDQP010007496.1:4283-42910 GCA_022664845.1 Lepisma saccharinum | reverse complement strand
ACAGGCAGTAGAGGCGTGGTTCATGGTTGGCGGAAAGGATAGAGATGCACGTCTGCTCCCATCTCAGGATTCTGACTCGAAAGGTCTCGTCAACGGTGCAGCCGTCATAGGAAGTGTGTTCCGGTATGGGGAGGTGCGGAAGTTGATATTTGGAGGAGTCGCGATGGTTGTTGATGCGGTATGTTAGAGGAGTTTGTTTTTCGCCAACGTAGAAGGCGGAGTATAGGTAGGAGATAAACGAGGTTGGAAGACATGCAACTGCCGGAGTGTCGGAAAGAGTACGTCTTGTGAGTGACAGGATATACGAAGGAAAGACTGGGATCAAAAATAGAACAGGTGTAGCAAGGGTATATTGCACTTGCCAGGTTTGGCGGGGACGGGGGACGCGGGATAATTTCCAAAGTTGAAATGGAGGCAACTTCCAATTTTTTCTGTACATCAAGCCTCTGTAGGTACAGATACAATTGATATTAAAGAGTGAAAAGTATGTGACTGGACCGGGGATCGAACCCGGGACTGGAAATTATTTCTTCCGTGTGAGATGTTCACCATTATGAGGCACAGGAAAGTCCAAGCACAACTAGGAGTTGTGATACTCTCCAGGTGGTTTCGAGAGAGAACATCGACATCAAGAGTGGAGTGGAAGGTGTGTGATTGGGAAGTGGGTCGACTGGGTGGCGCAGTTGATAGCGCATTGGGACGGTAACTCAAAGTTTCCGGGTTCGATCCCCGGTCCAGTAATAAGCCCTAGAAACTATTGTTCTATCTCTACTATCTGAACTACATGCATAATAGAAAATGTGGTGTGTGTATTGCACTTTAGATAAATCATAATATTTTTTTTAACATTTAACATGATATCTTAATGCGAAAACTGCAATACATGAACTCTGAATTAGAATAGGAATTCCTTTTTCATCCCTTTATACAACATATTCTGTACTTAGTTTTATGTTATAATGGTATTTTGAAGGTGTGCACCAATCATAACGAGACCTGGGGTTCAGACTGCGAAGTCTATCAAATGCGGTGTTGGTGCGACAAAGGAAATGAACTCTGCCGTGGACATGAATTCAAGCACGTCCACATTGAATACTATGGAGAATGTAGAGATCTTCCGGTAAGTTTCTTTTTTGTTATTAATTAGAGAAATATGTAACCCTACTTCTCTGTAATTACTCTCCATGCAATTCCAGCATCGTATTTCTGAGCGCATATGTATTTTCTACACATAATTACTTAGCTTCGTTTAATGTCTTTTATTTTATTTTATTTAGTTATTTAGCTAGTTAATTACTCTTAGATAACTACGTATTATGACGTGGTTAGTGGTTAAGATCTAAGAATATGTGAGAAAAGCAGTTTTATTTATCATTCATATCCAATTCCATTGTCAGACAGCATGTAGATTAGATTCAATCTATGAACCAGGATTGTGTATTTAAGTATTAGCAATACAAAAATGTGTAGGTGAACATATAATTTCTTTTCATTATTTAATAACGATTAGCTGAGTAAATATTTTTATAATTTTCCAACCTTCGCATCGTATCATTGCTGTCTGCATAAGATAAAAGAAAGTATTTCGGAATAGAATACTCCTTTAATGATTTATCGGAAATGGAGCTATGTTGAATCTAATACAGGGTGTCCAAAAATGTATTCACACTTGTGAGAAATATAAAGAATAGAACATTGTTTTAGATAAGAGTTTTAATGATTCAAAGGCTGAAATTAAAGGATTATTTAAACAGTAGCATGACTTTCATGATGACATTTTTGAAGAAATAGTTGAAGAACTATAGATCAGTTTTGAAAGGAAAAACTATCGGTATATTATAATTTGGGATGTGTTCTGTTGTTTAGAGAAGATAATCAACTGTGTGTTACTACTTCTAGTATATAATTTGTCAATGTTGGAAGCTGGGAATCAGTTAAATATGAATTTGCAAGATACAATATGTGCATTGTGCAAGCTGTATAATATTTTCTTTTAGTGTATTCTGTATTTTCTTGTATGTGGGTTAAGTGGAAGATCAGCGTATGGTGAACTTTGCTCTGCAATAAAGGGTCATTTAGTTTAATTCAATTACCAATTTAGGTAAGCTATAGACTTTAAATTGTGAGAAACTACAAATCAATGTTAATAGGAAAATATGAATACCGATAATTAACTGTGGAACGGTCATTCGAGGTATTAAAATTCACTAGCATATTAAGTGAGGTAGATTTTGGATACCTCCCCTAAGTTAATATAGTTATATTTCATACCAAAACTAATTATATAATAACTTAACATACGAGGTTACTTCATGTTGTGTTGCAAATGAATTAAACATGTACTAACGCATCGTGGACATTTTCAAAATATTACAACTTTCGTCGCTAACAACAGCTTTGTTTATTTTATAAAACTGAATTTAATCGATTTTATTTTAATAGTAAGAGTTATTGCACAATAAGCACCAGGTATCTATTGCATACCGTGTGTTCAATAGATTCGTTGACTCAAATGTTCAAAATGTCCTCCGTTCTCAACATGGTTGAGAAACTCCTTTTCACCACTTTTTCTGATTTCCTGCGGCTTGTAAATGTTCGATGATATTCATCAATGTAAGTTCTGTGCATACTGCACGCTGCCAGCGGTTCTATTTCTCACTGCGTAGAATTGGAATTCGGGCTAAATATAGTATGTGAAAGTCATTTACAACTGTCCTCAGTTATCGCCTCAGTAGAGTTTTTAGTTATGCAAATGTTATGCTAGGACATACTATATATAAAGTCAATCTAATACCTATGTTTTAAAAGAAAAACACCGCTTCAAGAGTGATGGGTTGATAAAGTATGTATACCTTTCTTTGATACCTTTTCTCTACTCACTAATATGAACGTGAAGAAGAGAAATTTCCAGGCGTCCAGACCTCATTAAATTAGGAAAATTGTCAGTGTCTTTTTGACAGCAGTGAATAAAAGAATAGCGAAACAACATAATGAAACATTTGGTATTACCTCAAGAAGTTTCTTTCTGAATAATAAACGAAAAATTTTCAAGTAAAAAAAATAAAGGTCTGATATCGTCAGTCAAATCAACTTTTGTAAATTTTGAAGAAGTATGTGTTGAAAAGCTTGGACTTGATTATTAATACTGTACTTTGAGTGCAAATCTTTAACATCCAGGACACTTTTGTTCTAATACAACAATAGCTCGTTGCTTCAAAGGAAAACGTGTCTGGCTATTAATAATGTGTCTGACTGTATACGTGCTTTGAATTTAAGAAGGGAAAGGTATGGAATGTGTGACGCGCTTTCTGGAATTAATGTTTCATGATTATCCATTTGTAGTTGGTGTAGTCGTTACTGAGCGATCTTATGGTTATTGAGTTGCTAAGTGAAACCTTTGGTTCCAAATCGATTCCAAGATTTTATATATATAATATATATATATATATATATATATATATATTTGTTTGGCTAATACTTAAAAAGGTAAATCTATCCCCTGTACGATACCCACGCGTCGTGAACGGCGCATGAGGGATGTGGAGGTAGCGCTCAACATATTCTCGACCTACCCTACGGTTGTAACATACCGTCTTCGTCGACCTATTACTTGTTTTATATTATTATTATGATGCTCAATTATTTTTTTAAATTTCTTTTAGGGAAATCTCAGTTTATGTATGTGTATATCTCTTGAACGAATCTTAAACTAGGGAAACTAGTATATTTGTGATTCGAGATAGTTTTTTAAAGTAATTTTCTATGTATTTTTAATATATTTCAGTCTCTCGATTTCTTTTACATGTTAAATGAATTCGTAGCTTAGAGAAGCGCTTTTTCAGAAAACTTGTGGTTAACAGGAAACAGGGAAAAGTTAGCCTCTTTCTTTTTACAAGTTTCACATATATTGTTACTGAATATTTTGACGAGGCTAGCACACATGTGTTCTTTCTTAGAACTAAGCTTTTCTCATTGGTGCGCGCTAAACCGCAGAGAACTTCTGGGAGAGGTTTTCTGAGCCTCAAGTTTGCTCCACATATAGGAACTCTGCCGAGAAGCAGCAGTCAGTCAGCGACAGACATCGACAAGTATTACATCTTTAGCTCAGCTCTCCGATCTCCGCCGAGATGTAGTCCTTAGAGGCTGCTAACCTTTCGAACCCTCTAGGAGACTAAGTTTCTCCTAACCATGTCAGTATCGCTGTTCGGTTCCCGGCGATTTCGTTATTTACTCCGTAAATTTGTTTCATCAAACTTTCGTAACATTTTATACGAATTTTTGTAACATACTTCGGTCCAGATCATGTTTTCTAAGATTATGTTGCCAGCTGTTTGTTATTTTTCTTTCGTTTAACGCCGATTAAGAACAGTCTTACTCGTACGTATTATCGTCGGTGCGAAAATGTAAGTTCGAGAAAATCGCCTTTTCTACGAAACAGCGATTGCGACTAAAATTATAGTATGTAAGAGATAATTTTGTGTTGTACCGAGGTGTCATACCTGTACAGACATATTTTTTCTCTCCTACTTTTTAAACTAGTTTTACGCTATTTTATTATTTATATTAATTTTGTATTTGTATCTTTAGATTCAAATAAGAGTACATGAACATACTCAGTGCTCCCCTGGAGTGCGAGGGAACCCCTTGAGAGGGGAAGTAGGTGGCGAGCGTCACCGAAATTCCCGAATTGGAAGTAGGAAGTGCTCGTACAAGGCACGTATGAAAATGTTGCCGACACCTAACCTTTGCCCGATAATTACTAATCAAGCGGCGTGTTAAAGAACTGCACAGGCTGAATTAAGGTGCAACAATAAGTAAGTTTTGTTTCTAGCGAAGTTAAACCATTTATCTTAAATATTATATCTTATTTCTATAAGTAGATGAAACGTAGTAATAAATTGAAATGCCACTCCGAATGGACCGCCTTGTGTAGTAATTTGAGTAGCTGCCAAGTTTTCATGGAAGTGTGGCTGAGGCCTTTGGTCTCATTAGACATGAAAGTCTTACTAACAATTAGATTCGTTATGTCGCAGCTTGACATGAAAGGAAGTCTGCGGCAAAGTAGCTTGTTTGTAGAATCTTTTCCGAGGCCACAGAGTCCTCTCTAACATCATAATTAAATAAATAAATGTCTGAGTGAAGTGAAATAATAAAGAAAGCTACGTAAACCATTTTCTTAAACGTTGTGCAAGAAGGGTCTATTTAGATAATTCTTATATAAATGACGGATTGTTCTCTTTTAATCTGTTCTTTCTATTGTCTAACACCGCATATGTGTCCCCAGGACACCTTTTTCTTATTTACTTCTTTCTCCCCGGCTGCCTTCAGCAAAGTAGCCGTGTGGATGCTTCATTAATTGTTTATCCGCTTAAATAAAGAATCGAATTAATAAGGATAAATTTTAAATAAAGAAGTAATGTATCGTAAGAGTGGAATAGGCAAAGACTGCAACTGATAATTTACCGTCGCAGTGAGAAAGGCTAAAGTTCAAGTTAAATAATGATGTTTGTATAAACTAAGCTACAGCGAATCATAGAATCCTGATAAGAAAATGAGATTGCATATTTGCATAGATTCGTATTTTCTGTTCTTGTAAATAGTTGTATTGTTTTAATTTTTTTTCTCTAAATATATCGTGTGGCCAGATCATAAATCATTTATCGTTTAAACCTATTATCATGTCTTGTGCTTTGTGGTCAGATCTTTGGAGGTAAAGTCATTAAGTATGCCCTCCCCCTGACTATAGTTTATTGCTGGCTAAAATCGATTTTATATGGTTATTCAGGAAAACCGCAGCTATGCATTCCTGCGCGACTGTCTTGAAAGACTGATTGAATACGCTACACGGCGAGAGGCGAAGTAGATGCCTGGCAGCGTAATTACAGTTTTATTTCAATTCATTTGTCTATAATGAATAAACCACGAACATGATTGATATGATGAATGTCAGAGTTATTGCTAATTCACCGGAAGCGCCGATTACATATTTGTTTAAATCTGGATCTTGAAGCCGTTGTGTGAAACAGAAGTTCTTTGGGATTTCCTGTGAGCTGTTTCCACGATTTTAATGCTTTTGCAATTTTATGGTTCTAAGAGCTTTGCTCTGCGTTACCCTGTGTTAGTGTCTCTTTATAATCCTGGCCGAAGGTTTAAAATACCTAATAGCTTTTATTCTTTATCCCGGTGTCAGCGGGATATGGCGCCCGTTTTACTTGCGAGTCTTCACGCTGAACTATCTGGAAGATATCGTTTCTTTATATAAAAATATAAATAAATATTTTAGACACTCCCGCCCCTGCATTCCAGGCGGAACACAGCCTCTTCTCTTCCCGAGAAAGAGGTATAGGTAACACGGTACAAAGTGAGGTGGGGTGATCAGTCCCGTTCTCGACCACTTTTACTTTCCCAAGGTGCCCTGGAGTACCAAAGACACTCTGATACTCAATTTGAAAGAAGGCTGAGTGCATCTCAGATCGTCAGGCATGGGAACACTGCGAGGATAGTTTCCAGCGTCCTGACCGGGATTTGAACCCGAGCCGCCTGATTCGTAGTCAGACGCGCTACCGCCTGAGTCACGGCGACTTATGACCAATACATAAACCGCAAAAGAAAATTTAAAGCCATATTAAAGGGCAGTATAATCATAGTGAATGACACATACAAATGTTGTACACGGTAGTTAAAAATATAAAATAAGAATTGAAAATGCAGAGGAAAGGGAAATAAGTAACGATAGTTGCTTACAAAAACTCACTTTGTATATGACGTAATTAGATTTTGACACAATGTCAGTAGATTAATTCGTTTTTAGTACATTTTAAATTCGGTGTATGTGTTTCTATTAGTATACAGGGTTTAACAGAATTTGACAAACTTTGCATGTGAATTTCTGACACTAAAACAAGAAAAGTAATTATCATTTGACGAATTCCACTATATTTTCGAGTTATAGGGATTTCCAACTTAGAGCCGAAATCGACTTTGTGTAATGGTAAATAAAACAAATATTTCTGGATAAATCATAAACAATGTGTATGGGAATTAATTTTGTAACAGTGTGGTAGATATTGAAAGTTAAAATGCGATGCCATTAGAGTCACAGTGTTGCCAACCTGATCCTATAAAATTTTATTTTTAATTGTACTACATTAGTTCATAGGACATTTAGTATTCCTTAGTGATGATAAATATATGTGAAACACAAATGCATTGTTACCAACTATGAATAATATACAAGGGGAAATATTCAAAATTAACATTTTCAACGTTCAACTTCGTATATTAGTTACAATTTCTAACATTGCACTCGGTGTTTCTTGTATGATTGATTAACTCCGCTGGGGGATACGAAATATCCAATAAATTCACAAAAATTGTATTTTGAAGAAAAAAAATAACACTTAAATTCAGATTGGCAACACTGACAATCTGACATCATATTTGAACTTCCAGCATTTACCGTATTGGTACAAATTCACTCCCTTAAACATTATTTTACTTTAGTGAAATGTTAATTTTATTTACCACTATACGAAGTTGGTTTTAACGATCTTGTTTCTGCATGTAATGGTGTTAAGATATGTTGACTATGCGAATGATGATTTCCAATAAATGTATTTAAACAAAGTTTATGAACGAGGAAATCAACTTACAGAATATTGTCTGGGTCTTACAGAACAATGATGTCTGGGTCTCCCCAACGGTCTCTTGTATTTCGGATTCCCAGGCACAGTGGAATATAATTTTTGTTTCCCTCCTCTCCGAGCTAAATGGCTTGCCAATTTTAGCCGGCGTGATTTCATTATTCTTACAAATGGGTGATTTGTGCAGCCTTTCGACTTCTTCAGTATGTAGTCTCCTCCATTCTCCGGTCATCTCGCGCCGTTTCGGCCCATTTATCTTTCTCAAAACCGTATTTTCAAATACGCAATATATGTTCATCTGCAAGCTGAAATGCACTGGCAGAAATAAACAAATTAACGCCTGGAAGGACGCGGGCAATTTAAAGCAGAGTACAGCATGTTCATCCTGGTTAAATTATTAGGTTACACTTACATTTTTCGATCATATTGTGTTTGTAGCTAAGCTACCGCCAATGATAGATGTAAGTTTAGCCTATCATCCAAACTAGCATTCAGCATTTCGTGAAAAATGTTGTGTGTATTGGTGAAGTTACAGAAAGGTGGTTTTAGTCACTTTCGATTCATCAGACAGATAAACCACTCATGGTTGTTCAGCGGTAGTGTGATCGGTTCGTAATGCAAGTCCAGGGTTGAAAACTGGGCGTTGTCCATCTTGACCAAGTTTTATTCTGGTTTTCCTTGTAATCACAGGCGAGTGCTGGAGACGGTACCTTGAAATAGGGTGAAGACCATTTGCCTTAAACATTCTTTGTTCCAGAGCATAGTAACAATGTTAATGATGAACTCTTGACTATAAAGCTCATGGAGATACAGTTTCAAGTGCTCTTTAGAGAACAGTGTGAGAGATGAAATTGTGGATTTTTTTTAATTTCACATTTTTCAGAAAACAGTTTTCGTTAGTACCAGCCCGAGACAAAAATTCTGTCAAAACTTGTATTGTTATAAAAAGAAAAATTAAATGATACTAGCACTTCCATGGATTGTAACATGTGTATTCCTTGTTCTTGTAGTATTCTTATTAAAAGAAAGAAAAAGTATAAAAACAAAGTTGTGTAACAAAGTATTTTATTACGCTTTTTGTAGGAATGCGCTGCCGACGAAATGGCTGATTTCCCTCGCCGAATGCGTGACTGGCTTTTTAACATAATGCGTGACCTGGCTGACCGAAGAGAATTGACACCTCATTATCTGAAGATGGAGCGTGAAGCAGAGGTTGATTTAACTCGGCGGTGGACCAATGCTGCCATCTGGAAATGGTGTGAATTAGATGGTCATCCTCATGACAGGTAACGAACCACGAAAGAACGAGTTTATCTCTTTTGATGTCTGTCTTGACGTCTTCATTAAATTTTCGTCATGATTCCTTTCTCTTTTGTTACATTTTTTTTCTTCACTCTTGAATGTCAATCAATCTTAATTTGGACATTTACTCCAAGATATTGTTACGTCACTTTCCATTGTAGTAAAAACGTTTCTTTTGTAGGTATAAATAGCGAAATGCCAGCATGGAAATAAATGAAGTACGAACAATGCTTTGATTTTGAATATTGAAAGTGAATACGTCTCAGTTTCTTATGCAACGACTAAACAACAGTCATGGCTCATAAACTGAAAATTGGGTACTAAATAAAACGCTCTATTTTACGTTATATTTTACTACTACTACTACTACTAATAATAATAATAATAATAATATTTCATTTAATCTTTTATGTAACTCATCGACGAGTTACAAGTTATCATTTGTATACTGCATTTGTCAGTTTGATTCCATATGGTTAACGTAAGTAACTATCTTGGATATCACCACAAACAGAACATGAAACATGTGTAGTATATTGGATTTTATTCCCTTTGTGTAAATTAACTTACTGCTTCTTAATATTGTTTTGTCTTTTATTTTAACCAAATGGAATTCATTGGTAGCTCTAGTTTCATAGCAATGTTATTTTGAGTCTCTTTTTAAAGGATCTTTTAATTTCATGTCTGTGTGTAGGTAACACTTCCAGTGTGTATGCACAGGTTACAGGAAAGTTATTCAGCAGTCTAAATAGCGATTTACGTGCTGTGTTCATATATCAAGAAGTCAAAACTCTATAAGTATTTCTTGATCTCCTAGGTGGTCATGAGATCTAATGCATCAGGCTAACTTTCAAGGGCCATGGTTATTTGTGGATTTTTAAAAGTATTACCATAGACCTGATAATAGATAGACTTATCACGCTTCCCCATTTCTGGCTGCGCTAAAACTGATGGATTTTTGTTCAGAGCACGTGATTTTGAAGCCATCCGCTAGGTAGCTCTGCCATAGACGTCATATTCTTCTATGAGGGAGATTCAACTTCACCCTAAACTTCATGTCTTTAGCATTGACCTTACTCACCCTGCCTCACATTTTAACTTCACCCTCACTCATTCAATCTCACTCTCACGCTTCAAGTTTGGTATAAGCTTCACTCAGTCATTCTCATCCTTACAATCTGTTTACACGTCGCCTTCACCCTCACACCACCGTTTCAGCTCCACTTTCATTCATCCTCATATTCCAAATTGTCTAAACCCCGGTCATTTGCCAACGCAGACCCTAACCCCGAAAGTATTACCACCCTACCGCACTATCATATTATCAGTCTTCATAGCTCTTAACAAAATCCAATCAGCGATCCCAGTATCGAATTCAGGCCTATACGCATGCTTTCCACACATCTCAAACCTTTGACCTGACTTGGCTATATTGATTACATTTGCTTAATCTGGACCCACGGACAAGAGTCACTGGAAATATTTCTGCAAAATTTGAACTGCACTTTTCCCATCAAATTAACTTGGTCCTTCTCCAGGGAACACCTAACTTTCCTCGATGTGGATATCTAGCTCAAGGACAATCGGATTGAGACTGGAGTTTACATCAAGCCTACCAACAGCATTCAGTATCTCCATTTACATTGCTCCCATCTATTCCGTACCATACGCTCTTGCTATCCGGGACATTTGCCTCTGCTCCTCTGACGGCCTACTTCAAAATTATTTCAGTGCCTTCTTCACAGCTCTCACCGGCCATGGATATGCCAGTCTCCTCATCCGTAAACAATTGGACCGCGCCAGGAATCAGCAAAACTACAACCGGCTTTCCTGCGAAGCTTCCTCCGGCCGCTCCCAATCTTCTTACTCTGTACCATCTTAGTTTTCAGGTCCTCCAAAAACACCTCAAACTACCGTATTCCATCCTGACTGCAACACCTGGGGCTGGGAGTGAAAGAGCTTTCCCTTATTGACCTAAAATAGTTTACTACAGGCCCCCAAATCTCAACACCATCCTGAACAGAATTGGATCCATTCAGATCCCTGACCCAAACCAAGTGTACTAAACCCTGCTGCAGAACCTTTCCCATTTTTGATCTCAGTCTAACCTTCGAGCATGCACTTTCCGACACTTTGGCAGCTGCATTTCCTCCAGTCTTATCTATTTATCACGCTCATACGCTGTAACCTATGTTCCAACTTCTACGTCAAAGAAGCCCAAATACCTCCAACCATCCGCATCACCAAGCATCGTTACTTCAAATCACAACTATCTTACCTTTGCATACCAGAACACACTTCACATCACGGCACCTTTAACAAAACCTTCCGTATCGATATCCTGATAATTATAATTCCTGATTCACCTGCCACAGTTAGGAAGAGATGGGAGCAAACGTACATCTATATCTTCTCGGCAAACTATGAACTGGATCTTAACTGCGTGTCATTCCCTGCATCCCAGTTCTTCTTCTTCTTCCTCCATTTGTTTTTTCTTCGTTTCTGTTGCTCCATCTTCCTTCCCTTCCATTTTTATTATTATTATTTTACTATTTCTATTTTCTTTATTAATTATTATTTCCCTGCTTTCATCATTTGTTTTATTTCCTCCCCCGTCTGATTTTTTATCCTCTTATCGCTTTAAGAAGCCTGTCACTCCTATCTAGTACCTCCCTCCGCCACACTTCCTTTACCACATAATAGTTTTTGCAGCCCCTTTAGAAACTTCCTCGCTTTCATGATTTGGATACTCCCTTACATGTGCTTTTAATTGGCAACATGGCCGCTCCTTAGCACCACTGATCGCTGCGCTTTTCTTCTCCTATTATGTGAACACGCCTTTGGTGAAGCGTTACCATGCTTTTATTGTGTGTGTGTGTGTGTGTGTGTGTGTGTGAAGTTCCCGTACGTCTGTCTGTGTCTACTAAATTGTAAATCAGCCCCAGCTATAGTTATTGTGGCACTTTTCCATAAACTGAGGAAAAACAAAAAACGAATTTGCTGGGTTCTTACCTGAGAATGAATTTTCTCTTTAAGATTTAAAGCATAAACAATAGGGTGGATCGAAAAGACTGTTTTTTAAGATACGGTTTTGGCATAGTTCTCGAAAGTTGTGGTTACCAGTCCCTTTCAGTCTCAAAAAAATTCCAAGTCTCTCAAACAGTATCTTCCAGTTGCGAATTTCGATTCTGGGGTAAACATAGCAAAATATTTTATCTTTTCGAGGATCTTCCTAAATGTTTGTAATTTGATTTTAAGGACCAAAACACAATTTTTCGAATATCACTTGATAATGCGTTTTCGGTAAGTCATTTTACTTAGGAAATCCATTTTAGCTGACAGAAATAACGCCAAAGATCAGAACATTTTGTGATGTTTTCGAAAAAAATGAGGTTTTTATTTTTTATTCAATAGAGCATACGATCTAACAATATTCCGAATTAAAATATTTTTAAGAAACGCTTAGCAAGACTTACTCCTTCCCATCTCCTCAGCCGCCACTACCTGTGCAACTACCTGCTTACAATGCGCTACACCAAAGCTCTGATCAAGGTGAGGCAGTGTATTTAACACTAGAGTTTAAACAAGATGTTTATAGTTAAAGGTGGTTTCTGTGTGTGATTCCTTCTTGTTGTTGTGAGCGGGTGGTATCATTGTGCCGGTATGCCTTTGCCAAATTGCCATACAAAGACATTATGTGTGAGATTCCAGTGGCACAGGAAGAAAGTAAGGGGATGAGTTGCCAACTCATCTAAGTGTTGTGCGTCTGGTCTTTACCGAAAAGAAAAGTAAATCTGACGTGTCTTTCCTTCTGAGTGCTGAGTCATTCTAATTTCCTTTTAAACTTCCTACGGTACTTGCGTTGTTGTCTACATGTTGATTCCGTTCAAAACATTTTTTTTGTCTCTCTATTATCTCTAAAAAAAGTCTATTTCAACTTTGATCATTTTAGCTGCACACCCGTAGCAACTATAGTCAACACACTTAGAAGATGCGATGCAAGGAGAAGATTAGCGTCTTCTAGATACTTTTCTTTGCGATGCTGAAACATAGACGATGGTTTTACCTTGTGAGCAGCGTACGAATGGTTTAATAGCTCAACTGTGTCGAGTTCACAAGCCACAAGCTGTCTTGCTCTCTTAGCTGATACGTTTGGGATTGAAGTTCTTTCTCAAATTTTCATGATTTAATCAGCAACAACATCCGTGATACATGTAACAGAAGGATCTTTATTTCAATTTTCTTTTCAGCAAAGACAAGATTAATGTATCGCACAACGCTGAGACGAGTTGATAACTCATCTCCTTACTTTCTTCCGGTGCCCCTGTAATCTCACACAAGATGTTATTTGTTTAGCTTTTGGCAAAGGCATAACAGTACAATGATACCACGCGTTCACAATAACAAGAAACAATCGCACACAAAAACCACCTTCAACTATAAACACCTTGGGGTCATTCTATTTAAAGTGGTTAAGTTGGTTGCTCGACCATTTTAGTTTTTTTTACAATTTTTTGTGTGTGATTACCCTTACGTATTAGTAGTTTAAAACTACAAATGTTTTTTTGCCTGCTTCACTTCGTTCTGCTATGGCGGCCATATTTGTGTCATGGTGCCCACCAAATTCTCAGAATTCCAACACTCTGAGAAGATAACAAATATTGGAAATCTAAACTGCTTTTCGACATTTTATATATAGTTGGCGACATTTCCCAGCGCTCCCAACGCCAGTCCTTTCCGTCAGTCTCCTCTCCTATCTGCGGCGAAATATTGACGCATTCTTATTGTTTCTGTACTCCTACCCTGTTTACCTGTCTTGGAATTGTGATATGTAAGTACTTCTCTCTACCTTATTTTATCATCTTATGTATATTTTGGCATGTTATATGGCATATATTCTCTTCGAAGGATGTTGAAATCAAGTGTTTCCCCCCCCCATATAAAGTTGCTATAACTCTGTTAGTGGTGTAATCTCCAAGTCCTCATTTTTGTATCATAACACTACCGTACAGGACTAGTATTTGTGGAAATTTCAGTTTTCTACTGGATACCCCACCAGAGATTTTCAACTTCAAACTTTGGTATAATAATAGAAAATCATATGTTCAAGCCTGCATAGTATAGAATGAAAATACGTCCCAGGCTTAAAATTTTGTAGGATTTGGCTACAGTACTCTGTGTGTCCCCAAACAGATTTTCAAACCATAGAAAGAATCCCTTCTATATAGAAAGTTATCTTGAAAAAGTGATTTTATCCATTGTCCAACAGCATTTTGGAACCCACATTAGGGTTACCATATGGAATAGTAGTAGAGTCATGTTAGCGTTTACAACTAGCCTGTAGTATGCTAAGTCCAGTAATTTTTAATCCAAGAAACTACAACTTACTTACCTGGGGTAAGAAACTAAGGTTTCCATAAATGCGTGCATACTGAGAATTTGGTGCGCACCATGACACAAATATGGCTGCCATAGACGAACGAAGTGAAATAAGGAAAAAACAAAATATTTGTGGGTTTGAACTACCATTACCTAAGGATACTCACACACTAAACAAAAAAACTGAAACTAGTCGAGTGGTCTGTTAAAATGGGTTTCCTAGGTAAAAAGACTTACCTAAAAGGCATTATCATGTTGCTAATGGCTAATGTTATTTTTGTTGCTTATATGAATGAATGTCAAACTGCAGGTTGCCGACTTTATTCTCTATTGGTTGTCAGGTATATTAATTGAGAGCCAAGGGCAGTATTATGCCAGATCCTCAAGATAATTGAAGTAATTGATATTCATAAGTGTGGATTCAGCACAATTTTATTTTTAACATTTACAGGGATGGAAAACTGTTGTAAAATAAATTACATTCTTGTTGTACTGCGGAAGTTGTAAAATATGAAATATGAGCATTTGAGTCTTTTTAATGTTGTAAACTGAAAATCATTTTTCAACAGATCTGTTTCTCGGCATGAACTCTTCCCAATCCGTGCCCCTCTTTTGTCTTTGGAACACTGCATAGCTCCATTCTTGGATAAGTGTGATGAGGATGATGATCATCGTATTACATTGAAAGAATGGGGAAAATGTTTGGACCTTGGTGAGGTAAGTAATAATTGTTATAGCAGCGAATTGTTCCTATACTTCACATAATCAGTAGAAGGGGTCATCCTTTTTTATGAGTAAGAACATGCTCAGGGAAGAAGAACAGAAATCGTGACTAAACATCCTATTTTTTATGAAATTAGTATCAAAGTGTCCGACCCATAATAGCAAACAAATTAACGTCAAAAGGAGCTTAAAATGTGTGAAAATTATATTAAAATTGTTTTAGAAATATGTTTTATTTTCTTTTAGAACACTATCTCAGTTATTTCAAAATGTATTTAAGACAATTTTTACCAAGTAATATCTAATTATTATTTTTTAAATATCTAACTAGTTATCAAAATTATTTCAAATATTTTATAAATTCAATTTTTTTCGAAAACATGTTTTGAAGTAGCGAATTTCAAAAGATTTTATAATTTTTAAAAAATTCTTTAAGATAATTTTAAAACTAAGTTCTTAAAAGATAAAGAGTTTTTATTTAAAATTATATTATATGTATATATCAAATTTTAAAATTAAAATTTTGAAACATATGACGACCTAAGTGCCAAACTCTTCATTACGAGAAAAACTAACTTTTGTCTGGGAAATACCCATATAAATACATTATGTACACTATTTGTTGGGTATTTATTTATTTCTTTGATGTCGAATTATCACGTTGCCCGTTATCTAGGTATGTGGAGTATGACGTAGAACACATTTAAGCCGAAAATCTCAGAATTGACGTTTTTGTCTATTAAACCATTATATATTTCAACTCTTTTTTTTGTCTTTTACTTAGCATTCAGTTACAGGTCTTTCTTTGTGGCTAGGATTCTAGTATATTACAAAAATGTTAATGTTGAAACATATATAGTTTTATTCTTTCTCGTGACAATTTGTGTAATTTCACAAAATTATATTATTTAAGCGTATCCTATAATTTGGTCACCAACTTGAACAGAACATAGGCGGAACTTGGGAAAGAAAATCGGGAGTGCTCCTTTGCCCAAACGAAAATTTTAGTCAAGTGAATCAGGTACAAAATTAACAATGTAATAAACTTTTGTATTTAATATCTATACATCCTAAATTGTGTTTGTTCCATGACACATAATTGTTACTGTTAATACGCTATTCTTTTGTCTTGTTTTCAGGACGATTTGGAAGAAAAATGTGACGAAGTAAGGGGAGATTAGTTGTGTTTGTCTTCCACATGGCATTTATTATTGTATTTTTTTCTCTTTAATGCCAAGTGTTGCTTGTGAAATCAAGTGGTGCTAACTTTAATAATAACGTTTTCGCTACGTTTTTTTTTTTTTTTTATTTTAAGAACTGAACATGCCAAAATAAAATGTGTTATTTTTGTTTCTGTAAATCAATGAATATACGTGTTAGTGTGGTGCTGTAGTAGGTTTTTTTTTTAAAGTTTAATGTATATAATAGGAACAAGTTTTTCCATTTACAAAGGCGTTTTTATGAATGTGAGTACCAATAATGAACATTTCTTGATAATTGCTGAGCAGTGAAAGATCCGTCGTTCCTCCGTATCCGCCGGGATTGGTTCAAGAATCCTGCGGAGGCCGAAATTCTCGGGCAATCAAGTTTTTTATATCAGATGGCGTAGCATTGGTATATAATCTTCGCATATTTTCACGTATACTTTGTATCACCTCTAGATTACGTATATAATTCAATGTAAATGCTATGTAAATAATTGTTGTACTGTATTGCTTAGAAAATATTGAAAAGAAAAAGTGCGTATGTAAACATTCTGAACAATTTGAGTTTTGCTTTCTTTTAACTTTCTGGATTTTTAAAATCAGTTTTTCGATCAGCGGATACGGAGGATCGACTCAACTATATTTTGTATTGAATGTTTGAAAATGAAAGAATAATGTCTAGAGCAGTTTTTCAGGGAACATACAAGCTAATACTGCCAAATTTTTAATTATTTTTATGTTCTTTTTTTAAAATTTTTGATCTTTCATAAAGTACTTTGATAAAATCATTTTAACAAATTTTTGTATATTATCTTTGTTCAAGCCCTTTTTTCATGTGTTGTGTATATGTTTCGTTTTGATTGTTGGAAAGATGTAATGTAGCGTGTGAAAACCATCAGGTGAGGAAAGAAATTAACGTGAGAAATTGGTATAGAATGATAAGATTAGATCTTGTTAACTATGTTAATATGTCACAACTTTTAAACACTGCCACTGTCATTTAAATATTTATATTAATAAATTACTTTTTCTGTAACTACGTTTATTCTTTTTCCATATTCAATATCCTGTATATTGTTTTTATGTTCGATTTAGTATGGGGGACGATTTTAGAGTGTGCACCTTCATTACACATTTCGTCATATCTTCTAAAAATTGACTGTAGCTATGTGTTTTTAGTTTATTACAATACTATATGAACCATAAACTTAAATTTTATGGTCTTTACGGTTGTCTCTACAGTCTTTTATGTTCTTCACAATATACAGTAGGTTCCATAACTCCTGTCTTATCTTCTCTTTCTAAGTTTAGGATAAAAAGAGTCAGTTTTTGCTGTAGTTTTGCAAGCATGTGAGGGAGGTATGTAAAAAGTGAATAATCGATAAACGTTTCGTTGTTTTCCTTAGAACTCCGAAAGCTATATTTTTCTTATGGGATATCAATGTTGAAAGGCTCACAGATACATAAAACTGTGAAGATGAACCAAGTGTTGCTGGAAGCAAGTTAGTACAAGATCTCCCGTACTCCAGGACCTGGACGCGAACTCAACGAATCACCCTGACACACCTGACCCCTTAATCATTTCAGTAGTAGATTGTGTTGGTTTTCAAGCTACCAGGGTGGTTGGTATGCATAACGGAGGAAATAGTCAGTGATGTAATTCCGTGAAGTTGAGGGGTGTTCAGGGAATGTATGCCTGTCTAGGTCCTGCAGTACGGGAAATTTAGTACTAAATTGATTTCAGTAATATTTGATTCATATTCAAAGTTTTATCTGTCCGCGAGCAATTTAACATTGTTTTCCCATAAGAAAAATATCACTTTCGGAGTTTTTGGTAAGGAAAATGACGAAACGTTTGTCGAATATTTATACACTTACCCATCACGTGATTGCAAAATTACTGCAAAAACTTTTGATGCTTTGTATCTTAAAATCAGATATGAAAGAGATACTGCCTAAAAGTGTCTGATTTAGGGTACCGATACTTAAAAAAAAAAAGTATCTAAACTCTTTGCCAACACAAGTTTGCAGTGACCTAATAGCAATAGCTCTAACTCTCTAACGAATACGCTATCCCTATTTGAACCGGTAATTCTTCCTGACTGAAGAATTTTAAATAGCAAAACTAGCCTTTTGGAACTTTTCTGCATGTAATTAGTAGTAATAAAGTACAATAAACAAATTAAGCAGCTAATAACTACATGAATATTGATTTAAACTATGGACAAACTTGTGACAAAAATAATAAAAGATTGCAACATTTAGTTAATTTGTAATGCGGTTTCTTGATCCGCACAAATATATAATCCCATGTTCTAGAGACAATTTCACACAAACAATGTGAAAAACAATTAAAAGTGATAACGTTTTTATTGCTATTGCTTCTTATAAAGTAACTTCTGTAATTGAAGCCATACTTTCTCTTTGATGTAATACCATAAACTGAACACAGATATTTACGTAATCGTTTGGAATTGTAACTTCGTCTTTGAGACTATTCAACTCCGAAGTATGAATTTCAATCTTCATTATAAGAAAATAAGACAATAAATAATAATAATAAAAATAAAATAAGAACCAAAAACCAATGCATTAAATAGTAATGTGAATAATTTATAATTGATTTAGCATTATTTTTTGTTCAATTACTCACTGAGAACGTTTAGTGCACAACAGATGGCGGTTTTGTACAAGAACGAATTTGAGATATCCGTATTTTTACATTGTCGCAACGAGTTTAAAAACTTAGAATAATTGGAACTGGAATAATATTTAAAAGTGTGTCATTGATAATATGTGAAAGTTTTGGAGTCATTGATAATATGTGAAAGTTTTGGAACCTTGAGAATGCAGTTTAACGCATTTTGAAAGATTGTTGTAGATAATTTATGAAAATACTGTAAGGACATTTAGGGGAGATGCGTGCTAAATAATACATTATTTTGTTTAACACGGTGAGCTGGCTCACATGCTCATCCGTGACGTCACTGCAAACTTAGGTTGTCAAAGAGTTTAGACATCAATACACGATACTTCATTAAAAAGTAATGAGTAAAAGATACCGATACTCCTCAAAATTATCTCGATAGTTCATCGATACTTGACAGGGTTTCCTTGACGCAAATCTAAAATAGACAGTGGTACAAAAGAGCTGCATATAAAATATTATGGCTGCCAGGAAATGGAAGGTCACTTCTTTCGATGTTTCCAACATATATCACAATTCACAACATTACGACTGACATCTAAATTTGGACGTGTACCTTTTCTTGAATCCTTCTCTCAACGACTAGACTGAAAATATTGCTCAGGAAGTGTCGTAACAAATTATCGCTTATTCCGATACTCGATACCGCTTTAAAGTATCGAGTACTTCAATACAGATATTTTTTTGCCCGAACTATCGAGTATCTGCCAAGACACGAATTTTTGTATCGCGATACTGCCCATATCTGCCTAAATTTGGAAAGAAAAGGGGGACAGAGTTATGAAACGCACTGTATTAACTGAGCTCAGTTGGTACAGTGTTAGCTTTCCATTGGGAGGTCCTGGGTTCGATCCCAGCGGAGGCTCATCTTGACTAGTGGGTTTTCCAGAGCTTTTCTTCAGTCACACCACGCTAATGCCGAGGGTGTACCTTCGAAGCTAGGCACTGATTTCCCACATTCTCACCCCACCTCTATAGGTACCTAAAAGCTATAAATGAAATTCAGTATATATATATATATATATATATATATATATATACTGTATATATAAAATATAAAATGGTAAAAAAAACATTTCGCAAAAGCGTTTTCACATGATAGGAGAGAAAATTGAGAGAGAGGATTGGTATGAGACCGGTGCTAAGGAGTCGTCATGTTCCAAACTTTTTTATTTATTTATTCCCTTGTCTTGATTTTGATTTCGATTTTGAGTTTATTATTTTCTCTTGACTCCCTTTCTTTCGTTTTTACTTGATTTCCTGTACTCCTACCGGTATCATGCTCTCCAATCCCCGTCTGTCGTTTCTGCACCAACCCACTTAAGTTTTCCCGCATACTCTCATATATTGAATTCTTTGAGTTGGCAACATGGTGACTCCTTAGCACAGGTCCCGTACCAGTCCTCTCTGTCCAGTTTTTCTCCTATCATGTGAAAACGCTTTTACGAAACGTTGCCGCTTTTCTATTGTTTTTGATCTGTGTGTACGTCTGTCCTGGTATTCTATGATGTCAACCTTTTTTAATATCTTATACTACCTTCCTTTGCAACTTAAATATAAGATTATGATATAATGGTCGAGATATTTTGTGTAGATCTCATGCACCACTTAGGGGTTGTTCAAATATTACGTAAGCATTCAAAGGGGAGATGGGGTTCAAACTTTACTCATGTTTGCTGGACGTGGTGATAGAAGAATCAGTGCAATGCTTACGTTAGAGAGAAAAACGTGCAAGTGAGATAGTGAGCGGCAATGTGCTCGGCACGTTCGGGCATTTTTTGGGCCGATAGTTTTGATAAACAATAAAAAGTATGGTATTGTGTATTCCTAAACCATTGTTTGAATGTGTTAATTAATTTACAATTATTAAATTAAAAATTAATAAAACTCTTAAAAGCTTATTGTAATTTGGACGATTTTCACGTATCGTTCAGTGACATGTGTTAATGAATTAATATCTATTCCAGTGGTTCAACCGGTCCTTATACTTTCATTATATTATGAAAGTTGTGAATGTTTTTGTGTATTCTAGCCTTAAAAAAATCTTACTAAAATGACGCATGTGTAGACTGTAGAGTATTGAAATCCAGATTAACATACTATGTATAACTGAAATCCATCAAATTTTAGATTCAGTTTCGGAAGATTTTATGATAGCTTCAGTCAAGCCCACTACTCCCATTTTATAACCAAATCAATATAAAAATACGTACATATCTGATGAAAGGTTTCATAGATTTATTGAATTCCAAATGTTCATAGCATCAACTATCCCAATGTAGCTAACGCACAATGATTTCATAGATCAAATCTCTATTCATAGGAATTACTTACATACAACCAATTCCAGCTACGTTGCAAACTGTAGTCTTTCATTAACATCTTGTATTACATACAAATACCATATTTATTATCCTGCAAATTGAACTGTTGAGTTCCATACTCAAAATATTATCTAAAAGATATCCTGATGATAACTATTGACTCCAGAAGAATCTTAAAATCGACATCAAACAAAAGCATAATGAAATCCTGATTGTTGATACATACAAAACAACGCTGAATAATCATTTTTAGCTTATAATGATGTATCGAATCTCAATTCGTAAGTTTATCATTGTTTTGGACTATTATCACATCTGACAATCCACTCCTCCTTCTCTGAAAACCAAAACATAAAAATGTCTAAATTGCATTACCTCTGTATATATTATCTGCACCATACTGCATACATTAATGCCTTCATATGATATGATTAATCACATAAATATCAATAAATTATATACATTCAATCAACAATAAACAAAACATTAAATGTAACTCGTATTATCCAGTTCAGAATATATATATAGTCAATTCACATCACTATCATATCACCTTGAAATGTTTATTAATTTCCATTTCATATAACGTCATTAATGTCCCTCAGTTTCTATATTAAACCCATTGAGTTTATCAACCGCTGAACATCTTCACCTATTTCTTGCGTATAACCTTTGACTAACCAAACATTCCATATATTCTTTTTGGAAGCCACTACTTAATGATTTAAGTATTTCTCAAATCCTAACTGAACAAGAGGCTTATCAATCTCTAACCTAAAAAGACTTTTAGTAGTCAATACACAAGCTAAACGGTTGGAGCTAGAAAAACGAAATTCGGCATGAAGGTATATCACCACTAGCACATTAAGCAAATATTACAAAATTTTGAAAAAGTCGCCATCTTGTATCCAAAATGGCCGCCAAACCCATTGTTGTATAGAATACACAGTCTAAACGGCTGGAGATAAAAAAACGAAATTTGGTTCGATGTTACATCATCACTAGTAGGTTACTAAAATATTACAAAAGTTCTCCAAAAACGGCATCTTGGATTCAAAATGGCGGACCCCAAAAATTCATTACATAGTTTTATCCCATTCACTTTCAATCGAAAAGAACGCCTTGTTCCCGGTGACGGGCTTTAACTGGTTTAAAGTTAAGTCATTAATAGAGCAACTCCTTCCTAAACTTCAGGACAATGTGAAAGCTAACTTAAAGAGCTTTTACAGTGTTACAATAGCTTATTTGGAGAGATTTTACGACTTCAGTGATGCTAACATGAAACTAGGTGCTTTACATTTGAAAGATAATGAATTTTCTCGTTTTGAAGAAATGGTTAATGCTTTGAAGTTCACTGAGATTTGTTCAGCTTTTAATTTTGATCATTTTTGTGAAGAATTTTCTACCCATAAGGATCAATTACGTCGTGCTGGATGCACTAATCAAAACTATGATGTGAACTCAAAATGGGTGAATTTTTTCTCCAAAGTTAATTTAGATGGCATTCCAATTATACTGATATTGATATCTTATGTTCTGAGCATTCCTGGTTCTAACGCATTTGTTGAGAGGGTTTTCTTTTCCATTCTTGAAGAGATGATAGAAATAAATGTCCAGGCACTCTGATAAAAAAAGAAATTCAGGTTTCAGTATATTTTGATCACAGTTGTCAGGAATTTCATGACTTGCTTAAGGAAGATGCAGTATTACTGGCAAGTTCTAAAACTGAAGTAAAATATTACGGGTTTTAACGTAAATAATAATAATAAGAAATAAATAGTGTATGCTAACTTAAATATATACTGGTTTGTTAATTATTATATACAATGCAATAGTACATTTCTGAGTTTCCGTTAGTAAATTGTCGTCAATGACCTGTCCCGTATTGACATTCTAAAAGCCCCAGTTTCACCTAAAAATTTGCTATTATGTGTGTCTATAGGAGACAGATTGTGACCCGCGACCTCCCCTATAATTTGTGAGTGGCGAAGAGCCTGCCTTGGCGTTGCTCAAGTTGTTTTCTTAAGTTTATGGCAACATATTTCCAGAAGTAATAGTTAATTGCTCTTCATAATGCTAGAGGAGTTAAGACGATTAACAGGAAAATAATAAAGGAAATATCACGGGTTGGATTTTGATCGGCCAGGCCAGAAAGTCCCAAATACTAGCCGGACAAAGCAAAATCCTGTTGTAGCCTCTTCTAAAAAAAATGTACCCCTTCCAAGCAGTGGATCAGGCCAGAAAATGAAACTGAAATGCTCCCCTGGAAACATCAAGACAAGGTTAACGGAAAGAGGAGACAAGGCTGAAAAATAGTAAGTGTAGAAAATGGTGATAAAATGGAAAACGTGGATGAAAGAGAAGAGCAAGGAATCATCATAAAATTGTCAGTAGATACGATTTGAATCAAGGAAACAGAGATCATTTTAATTAGTAGAGAGCTGAATGGTGATTTCATCAGTAATTGAATATGAAAATAGTAAATAAATTGACCGAATACAAAGAAGATTGGTGTAAAACAGTCTAATATCGTTCTACATACACTGGTCATATGACCACCGTGGGCATCCATACACGTCTCACAAACGACGCTGCATGCTGTTATTAACAAGGGTGTCAACCAGCTACATTCGTATCTAAATTCATTGTTGACAGAGAGAGTGGAAGGGGGACAAGGCTAACCACGCGTCGATCCAGAGTATTTCAAATGTACTTGGTAGGATTAAGATCCGGTGATCTTTCTGGCTACGCTTGTCTTCAGATATGGTGCTTCTCCAAATACCGGTCAACGAGACGTGGTGAGTGGGGGACGGAAATTACCATCTTGCAAAATGAATTCTTCGCCTCTGTTCTGTACATTACAAACGATCCAAGATGTCATCCCTGCATCTTTGAGCTATCTTGCTTTCACTCAGGAACACATACAGTTTCGTCTTGTTCCAAGAGAGATAACACTCCAAACAAGTACACCTCCATATATGTCCCTTTCAATGATATTGGATGGATAATAATGCGTTGCTGCTTCTCGCCAGACCTGTCTTGCCGAGAATCACTATGCAGAGAAAATCGGTACTCATCAGTGAAGATTACCAACTGGAACTGGTTGTGGGTCCAATTCACATGTTCTGTTGCACACCGTAAAAACTGCGTTCTGTGATGTTAGATAAATGGTAAATACAACAGTGGTCTCCTGACAAATATCCCACCTTCTCATAGTTATCTGCGAACGGTACTTGTTGATACAGCTCTTCTGACGGCAGCAACAATGTTTGCACGCAGTTGGGTTAATGTAGTGTTCGACAAGACAAGGCGTGGTCATCAGTGACCTATGTAACATACGGTCGGCCCCCTTGGCAAGGGATTTTGTGTTCTCTGAAACATGTTTCACAGAAAAGTTAGAAATTTTTAATTGGGTTAAAAAATGAACTGAAGTCTTGTGAACATACCAAGCATATACAAAATGTTGTCCACGCCTTTGTACACATTTGCGCTATCGTTTATTCCACTGATTGAAAAGTGCTTGGTAAATTCTACTGCCTGTCTTTTTGTCCTACAACTAGAGCCTGTTGATCTTCTTTCACATCATGTAAATGTCTCCTACAAAGACTGTTTTCTTCCAAGGTGTAACGAGATATAAGTAAGATTGTGCGAAATCAGGGCTGAAGGAAGGGTCTACAATTACAGCTCACTTCTTCTTCACAACTTTTCGTAAAGTTTCTATCAAGGTGTGAAGGCGTACGTTGTCGTAGTGTAAGGCAAAATAAATGCCATCGGCATCAAAGCTTAACACAAATATTTTGATGATCCAAATCCCCGAATAGTGTTTTGATTGCGCTTTGGTCGCACTAAATTGCATCACACATCTCCAAGATGATCACACGATTATCAGTTTAATACGACCATGTTCTTCTTATTTCTTAAGATGCTGTAAATGGTCTCCTGCTATATTCGTTATTATCCATCGAAGTTCTTCTACTTGAATCTTTTTCTCCATCTTCAGTCATTGCTGACGTCAAATTTGGTGCCTTCGTAGCAGTCTTATGTAGATCGCTGGCGTTTCAATTTTTACAAAAACTTGATTTCTACTGTTTGTTTCTTTCCCTAAGACCCATCTTGTTTCTTTAAGAATTTGAAAATAACTGTGAGGGCATTAAAGATACATCATCGTAAATTTGTGCAACTTAATGAAAATCGGGTAGAAACCACGTGAAATATGCAATACAGGCATTGCTTTCAGTGCAACATTAATAGATTATTAACTATTAATTTTCAAGTATTTTTCTTTGTATAATTTCTAATAATTTTCTCGTTTATTTTTACTCATTTTTTTAAAATTCATCAGCAAATGAATATTATTTATTATTGTGTACGCTAGTTCTGTGGTGTACATGGCATTGCAGGATTTTAATAAGGTAATATTTCAGGAATAAATTATTTGTAGTGGAAGGGCGAAAATCGATTATGTCCATGCTTTTTTTTTTTAATCGAAGCTACAGACGCCTAACATTAATTAACGCGGTATCGTCACAAATGTATCAGACGATTCAGGCTGAACTTGCTCGAAAATTTCAGAGCTCATCAACTTATCATAAGGTGGGGTAGTTTAGTACACCTGAATTAGTATCATTAAGTAAAGGGGTTGAAGAAGAAGCGTTCTTGTGGGCGTTATTTTTTTCTTTCAACCAGCTTGATGAGGATATTTAACCAAAGTTGGAGTGTCAGGGGGTAAATCGTGGATTTGGGATTTACGGATCCTATACATTATGAAAACCATGAACCGCTACAGCTCTCATGTATTCTCCTGGTCAATTATTATGATCAGACTACGGGTTAAAACATTCGATGTACTTTTGGAAAAGTATAAAGGAATCCTAAATCGCTTGCTGATAAAAGTTTAAAATTCTTATCCAATATCTATGTGAATTGAGATTGATAGGTTGGCTAATCGTCCCGCTTTACGCAGGACAGTCCCACTCCTCCAGGCGTTTGTCCCGATCTCCACCGAAAAATCTGGAGTGACTCGAAAATGTCCCGCTTTTTAAAATTTAGTATGGACTTCGTAATTCTGTCTACTCCACTACATGAAATTAGTTTGGCGCACAAGCTTTGTCTTCTTTATGCATTTGTGCTACCGAACATTTCACATTATTGAATGGTTTTTACAATGCGTAAAAGAACGTGTTTTTTAAACTCTAATCTTCAATCAAAATATCCTTTAATCCTAAAAGCAGTTTCAGATAGAGATGATCGGTGACATTGAAAAATATATCAAATCAAATAAACATGTATGTTGCAGACATTTCTTTATAAGTAGTTAACGAACAATAAAGGATTGAGAAGTAAGTAGCTTTTATTGAAGGTTTGTGGATTTACCATCCTGTGAAGGAAAATCAGCTTTCGTTCAAATGTCTGTTCATCCAAGTTTAAGGTGACAGTTTTATCATAAGCCCAAAGTGAAACTCTTTGCATATCATTCCAAATAATAATAATAATTTTTAATTGATAGTTCGTATATGTTATCCGCTATCATTAAATTAGCACAATGAATTGTTTAACATTTTGTAAGACACTAAAATTAACTAAAATAGTAGCCCTTGTAGATGCAAGCTGCACTGAATTATCTCCTATATTTTCTACAGATGAGAATTTCTTAGCAGTTTAGGAAGTTGCATTTAAAAAATTGTGAAACTCCAAAACGTTTTGCGAGAATGTATTTTTCTAACTAATATTGATTTCCATGCTGACCTAAACTTCAGTATTCTCCGATGTCCATAATTTATTCATTTAATGGAAAACATTCAACGGGGGCGTTCGTTCCAGGCAGACACAAAATAAACTGGATAATTTTGGATATATTATCATGATTTTTTATATGTTTTCCTTTGAAGGAACTGAATAGTTCAATCCAACATTTATCAATTCGTACTTTAGATGAGTTCCACTTTCAACTTTATCACATAATCACTAACACTCTGATACACGAAAACTCGTCAAAGAATTATCTAAATCCAGCGTTACTGCAATTCATGGAGAGGCTGGACCATTCTTTTTGTGACGTATGGACGGGCATTGTGATGCAACATGAGGACATCATACTGAGCCGCCGTAGCTCAATGGTAAAGCGTTGGCGTACTATTAAAAAATCGAACTATACTTGCATTGCTAAACTGTATTGTTAGTTTTTATAGTTATCGTAACCATAATTGTGCTACGGTAACGATACTCTTGTGCTAAGCTGACTATAACTCGTATTATTGTATAGTTGGGATTCCTAAACAAGTATATTTAAATATTATATTGCTGGGAAACTCATACGTATGGTTGATTTTACCATATTCCTTCATGACCTACAAGTTTGACAATATATTTGTTGCTTTTCGAATAATACTGTACGGTTGCTGGATGCGCATGCGCAAAAAATGACAAAAGTATAGTTAATAGTACAATATTTTTTTCTGGGACTGTGTGTGGTTGGAAGCCATATTGTTTGTTCGAATCGAGAGAAATTAGAAAAATGTAGCTAAGGATGACGAAGAATTTGCTATGGCCTCATGTTAGTTTATGACATGAGTATTCTTGTTATGATGACGAAAAATAAATGTATTTTACAATTTTACGTAATTTGAAGTAATTTCGCAATGTGTAGTAATGTTGTGCTCATGTGATTAAACGGTACTCAAGAGATGGCGCTTTAATAGCTACCATTTCTAAACACCAGACAACAAGAATAGTGATAATTCTCGAATCTAAATTTGTAATCAACAATTACTGCTAGTGATTAATTATTCGTTTGGTATTATCCTCGAATGTAATGGAAGATGTTCCAGTCATAATGTATTTGCTAAAGTTTATACTCCTAAGGTTTATAATATAATAGTCGTATTACTAATAGTGAAACCAAACTTCCCTAACAGGATATTTGTATTGTCTTGCAATGTTGTGTTGAAATATATTCCTCTCTGTCCGCAAGTCATTTAGCAATACATATGGTCGCATTAGCAATAAAATATCGTCAATTTCTAACAATATTTATATAGTTGTTGTGTAACAATATAGTATGGTCAGGCATGATTCCCCCATAGTTAATTCAACTAGTGTTGTATAATTAACTATAATCCTACAAAAAACCTTGTTAATGCAAGGTTATCCTCCGATAGCCTACTATCTAGTTATATTATATCCCTCTACATCAACATTAAGAGCCGTAGATTCATTTCAGGGATGATGACCACCAATCCAATATTTATTACACATATTCAACTCTTACAAGTAGTTGATCTCAATCACACAATAACTATATCAATATGACACTATTTCAAACGAAACTTCAATATTTATAAACTCTATAATACGTAATTATTCACATCACAAAAACAATGATTACTAAAACGTTCAATCTCACTTCAAACAATCAACTGATTGTAAAATTCAATTCAACAATCAGCCTTTTAAAATTATTTTTAAACATAAAAACATTATTCATTTAATAATAGATCTTAACTGTATATTGTAGTCAATGTTGCCATGACCCTCAATTCGTGAAGCCTTGCACTTCTCCCTACGCTTACTCCATTTCTCAAACTTACCATTCTATCACCAAATCATTTTGATACCTTGCAGGAAGTCGCTTTACTCTAGAAGAACGCCTTAATTCCATCGAAGTCTCACTCCTCACTCTTCAAGAACATCTTAATTCCATCGGAGCCTCGGATTCCATCTCATTCCTCCTGTTGACGAACTTTGCGATGCCTCATTCTGCATTCTATTATCTCCATTATTACCTGTTTTGCAAAACCGACCATTATTGTTATTCACTTGTGATTCCCGATGATAACCCATATCATAATCATCTTTAGCCATCTTTAACTGATGCTTATGATATAATTTTCTTACTCCTTCAACTTCTACTACAAACGCATTATTACCTATTACTGCAACTATAGTACCCTGCACAAATCTAGGTAACTTCTCTCTGACATTTAAAACTTATACTTCAGTTCTGGGAGTTAAACTTGCTGTCTGATTACCAGTTGTAGCATTGTCACAGATATTATACTTCGTTCTCGGATTATACCTAAACAAAACATACCAGGGTGAAAGCTTAGTCCGCTTTGAAGGAGCTTCAATGCATATACTATCTCTGCTAACCAACACCTCATCTTCCTATTATCTAACAATTTCTTATTCAACAAATTTTTAACCGTCTGTACGACCTTTTCCGCTATAACATTATTCGCCGTATGATAAGGCGGTGAATTCATCAAACACACTCCGCAAATCACAGTAACTTGTGATTTCACTTGATGAAAAAGGTGATTCATTATCTGCCACTATTACCTTAGGATAACCATATTGCTAAAAAAATTATTCTAATTTCTCAGCAGATTCCTTTGCAGCCGTTGAATTTACCAATCAAGCCATCAGTAAATTAAATTAACTATCCATTAAAACCAAGATCAGAAAGCCATTCCAAAAACCATGGTCCACATTAATTCTTT
This sequence comes from Lepisma saccharinum, assembly GCA_022664845.1. Classification (NCBI taxonomy): domain Eukaryota; kingdom Metazoa; phylum Arthropoda; class Insecta; order Zygentoma; family Lepismatidae; genus Lepisma; species Lepisma saccharinum. The sequence goes on along the minus strand of JAGDQP010007496.1, from coordinate 13,129 downwards.
CTAATGATCTGTTAGCCGAAGGCCAACTTACAAAAGCTTGCCTGTTTGGTTTATTCGACATCGACGCACAAATTAAACATTTTTCCACCCAATCAGTAATTTGCGTTTCTATTTCTGGCCACCAAACAATATCTTTAATCATCACAATTAACTTCTGGGCCCCTATATGTTGCGAATGTAATTGTCTTAAATATTCCACCCTTAATTTATGCGGTATCACCACTCGTGTTCCACACATCAAACAATCATCTTCCACAATATCTCTTAGCAAAAAAAATACTTCGTTTCGGGCGTATCCATCTCATTAGATAATTTCTCTGGCCAACCTTCTCTCACATAAGCAATTATCCTCTGACATAATTTGTCATCTTTAGTCGCCTCTTTTATCTGATCCCAACGTAACAGTTGATCATAAATTGATGCCACATACTCAACAGACATTAAAGGGTCTTCTGTCTCTTCAGTTAAAGGTAACTTCGAAAGACAATCTGCAACTTCTACCTTTTTCGAGTATACTATCTCATAATCATACGAGGACACGAACAAATCCCAGCGCTGTGAACGTGGTGCTGCTGTATTTGGAATCTCATTATGTGAAAAAAATAATTTTAACAGGAATAGAATCAGTCAATATAGTGAATTTCCTAACATAAACATATTTATGAAAGTTTTTAGCGCAAAAATCACACCCAACCCTTCACGCTCAAACTGTGCATACCTAGACTCAGCTTCTGATAAGGTAGCGGATGCACAACAGATAGAAATCAACTTCCCTCGTATCTTATTGTACATGTATAATACAGCTCCGACCCCATATTGACAAGCATCCGTCATAATGGCTATATCTGCTGAAGGATTGAATGGTTGTAAAATTCTAGCTGGCTGCAATGATCTTTTTACTTCCTCAAATGCTTTAGCATGTATTTCTGTCCATTCCCAAGTTATATTTTTCTTTAATAACTTAAACAAAGATGGTATTTTGGCTGATAAATTTGGTATAAGCCTATGGTAAAACTGTACCATCCCCAGAAAAGATTTCAATTGTGTAGTGTTCTTAGGAGGAGGGCAATTTACAATTGGTTCTAATTTCCTAGTAGACACTTTAATTCTTTCTTCACTTATTTCATGACCAAGATAACATATACAACACTCGAAGAATTGACTCTTTTTCCTTCTAACCTTCACGTTATAATCTCGAAATTTAGTTAATACCTTTGTCAATGTTTCTAAACAATTTTGCTCATCACTACTATATATTAATACATCATACAAGTAACTGACTGTCTTACCAATACCTCTAAGCATATCATGCATAAAATGTTGAAAAGTCTGGGAAGAATTACGTAACCCAAATGACAAGCGTTTCTGAATAAATAGCCCCAGGGTGTATTGATACATAGATACTTTTGAGACGATGGATGAACCTCTAATTGAAGATATGCTTGTCTCAAGTCAAGTGTTACAAAACACTGCCCCATTTAACTTGTTCAGAATGTCATCTATACGTGGAAGAGGATAGGTAACGTTCTTCGTCACCTTGTTATGCGTGGTTTTTAAAGCTAAACATAACCTGACATCATAATTTTTTTTTTTTCACAGTCAATAATAGTGTAGACCATTAAACACCTTGTTTTTGTAAACTTTTCAATTCCTGTTCCACCTTATCTCGAAGTTGAAATGGAACCTCATTCGCTCGCCGAAAAATGGAAACTGCATTCTCCTTCACCGGTATATGAACTAAATAACACTATGGGAACATTGATATCTTCTTGAAAAACCTCCTTGAAGTCATCTCGTATCAGTTCCGTTAACTGAGCTTTCAAATTGATACTATCCTGTAGAGTATTGATTTCCCCTTTCTGTTTCATACCGAAAATTGTAGTTCTCCAATAAATCCACAATCCATGTTCTTCCTAATATTGGCTATTTAAGTGATTCTTGTATTACTATTATAAGTAAAAATACCCATCGATCTTTTACAGATACTAAAGTCTCAAACTGACCCAACACTTTTAACTTTTGATCTCCTGCTGCTTTTAGATTCTTCAGCCTCAAATGCTTAAAATTTTTGTCATGGTAATTTCGATATATTACTGTCACTGCAGCACCAGTATCTACTTCAAATACTGTGTTAATATTATCACAATTTATTGCCACTTTTCAGTTTTTGATTATGATTGAGTCAAACAGTACCCCAATATATTTTATTTTTTTAAAGATTGAGCTGAAGAACATTCGGTTTTATTTACTTTTGACTAGAACTACTTTACATGTAACTCAGACTGATGAGCATCGTGTATTGTGCATGGAATTTTCATTCCTGATTTTTAAATTCGGCGTTTTAAAATTTTGCTTCTGTGTACGATCATCATTCAACGAATCTGATATAACATTGTAAAATACAAAACTATTGCAGTCGTCATTCCATCCAAAAGTGGACCTTCATCTTTATTTCCCTGTACTCTTCATTTATTTTTGCTGCTTCTGCAGTTTCGAAATAATATGGCAACTTAGAAACTGAATGAATTGGTCATTTTACAATGAACAGTAGACAAATAAATAGCCTGTGGGGTAACTTTGTCTACCCCTATTTTTATTATTGCAGAAATGAATTCCCTGGATAAAGGTACCCGTAAGCATGGTATTTTTGTCCAGGTGTTGAGATTCAGACAACTGTAATAAATGAGGAAAGTTCAAAATTCTGTGGTACGCTTTGATTTAAACAAAACATGAAAGTCAGTTGGGACTAATGTGAACCCCCCATTTTTGAACTAATGATGGTGCTGGCGGATAAGACTGTAGGAGTTCCAGGGCACTTTGTATGTCCCTTTATGATTGCAATGCAATGTTGAGCGAGAGATATCATATTTCACAGCTGCCTTATGCACTGATAATGCACCACTTGTCATTTCGTCGATGGCTTTTGCAATGTCGTCATCTGTAGTCCTTTTGGAAGGTCTTGACAGGCCTTTCTGGTAATTCCATGGCGTTTCTCTAAAATCCTTGGGGAATAATGTCAACTCGACGAAGCTAAGGAAAGCTAAAAACAACTTAGGAGACAAAAGTATGCAATATTTTGCAACCACAATTCATGAGCTTCGTTCCAGTAACATACCTTATCATACAAAGAAAAAATAAAGCGCGCGCCATTAACTTTCAGGAAAGTACTAGTTGCTGTAAAAGTACCAAGACCAAATTTTTATGCGTTAAGTAATTACTAAGCAAACTTTTTTTTAGTGCTTTGGATTGTACTTACCAGTGTGTAAACATTCCAGAATATGTGCAGTTAACTGCTCTGTCTATGGTAATCAATTCAGATTAATTACTATAACACTTCCTGCGTGTGTTGCAGTTATACGACAAACTCTGTTTACTGGACAAAGTTTCCCTGATGGACAAAGTGCAAACCAGCGAGTAAGAACTGTCTACTAACTAAATCATTAATTTCTAATATAATTTTGATACCGTGTTAGACATGGTTCATTCATTACTGGTGTGAAATTAGAAAATAGGTAAATAAGATCTTACTTGTAGTCACATGTTTGGAATGTACACTTTGCAGAATGTTGTGCTGGAACTGTCAAACAACTGAATTCACACAAAATACCGCGTTGGCAGCGTTCTCTTCGTGTGTTTACTCGAACTTTGAAAAGTTTGTTGCTTTTTTGAGAAATATTATGCTTTTATTATTATAAAAAAGTTTTCAGGAAGATGATCGGGACGGGCGTAAGCCATAGTGCTGTCACCGCCCATAAAATTTAATCTTTCAGGAAGATGGATAACACAAAATTGACAGATGAGGAACTGTACGTTATTTGACAGAGCAGTCAGAACTTTTAATCATGCCATAACAATTGTCTTACATGAGTTTTCAAGACATCTTCGGGATTTTCCCGGGCCTATCACTGTAATTCAACAGGCCCTCACCGCCCTGGTCTACATTACATTGGGAGAAGAAATCTCATTGTGAGATAACTTATAACAGCGGGTTTTATTTTCAAGGGCGGTGATCCCCTTCCCGCTGCCACTCCCAGTGCAATATCTTCGACCTGTTTAGTGCAGCCGGCTGCATCGCGAAGACTTCCTGAAATGTCAATCACAACTACCCACTGAAATCTTTGTGTTCATCACAGAACAGACAAGAGGATCAGGGAGCATATCGCTGACACATCAGGACGTCATTGGGAACTTGAAAATAATGCTAAGCAACAGCATTCACATTGTTGACTTGATGATATAAAGAAACCATGACGGAATAACAATCAGTATAAAATAAACTTGCAAAATAACAATTGATTTCGTATTGTCTGTGTTGTATTCCTCGAATATGACTGTCAAGATTTTTTTTGTATATTCTTGGTCTCCCACCAGGCGCCTCCCCAGGTGGCGTATAGGGGAATGTCTACCAGATATGGTGGGTACCGGAAATATTAGGGGCGGGCCAAAACCAGTACTGGGATCAGTTCGTAGAGGGATCAACAAAGGCTAGGGGAAGATAACCCCGAACAAAAATATCATGGTGAGGGGAAGCAGCATCACCATTACCACTCTGAGGCTGAAGATGAATGACATCGGCAAGGCTCAGAGATGGACAGAGGACGACATCTTGAATGCCTACCTTTACTGCGAGGTTGTAGAGCTGACAACTCTACACCGTTAAAACATGTCAAGAAATAGTAACAGATGGTTCATGCATTCTCCTGAGGTAAAATATTCCGGAGGTAAGCTAGTCCCTCATTCGGATCTCCGGGCTGGGACTTCTTCAGGGTGCTCCAAGAACAGGATTAAGAAAGGCCTTAGAATAGGAACATGGAACGTACGAACATTATACCAAACGGGCGCTCTTCAGGTGGCGGTACGCGAGACCGAGAAGTACGAGCTAGACATATTAGCGATACAAGAAGTTCGGTGGGAGGGTCAAGATAGCATCCCACAGGGCAAGTACACTTTCTACTACGGGGGAACACAGTCTCACGATTTCGGAACAGGATTCCTCATTAAGAACAGTATTCTTCAGGCGGTTCAGAATATAGAGTTCGTAAACGAAAGGCTGTCATACGTTACGATACGTACTCGATGGGGCAACACGGTTTTATTAAGCGTCTACGCTCCGACCGATGTGGCTACTGATAACGACAAAGGTATATTCTACGATGAGCTAGAAAAGTTGTTTGACCGATTACCGAAGTATAATTCGAAAATTGTGTTGGTTGATTTCAATGCAAAGGTAGTGAGGGAAGAAAAATATAGACATACTATAGGCAAATGCAGCCTTCACGAAAAGACCAACAACAATGGAGAAAGACTGATAACTTTCGCGATTTCGAAAAAACCTACTGGTAAAGAGCACGTACTTTGAACACAAAGACATACACAAATACACATTGGTATCACCGGACGGCAAAACTCTCAACCAGATCGATCACGTATTAGTAGACAGACGAAGATGTAACAGCCTAGTTGCTGTTCCATTTTTATATTTATTTTCTCCCCTTTTATTTTTTTAGTCTCCGTTTTGTTTCCTTTCTCTGTGTTCTCTTTAGCTCATTCTCTTTGGTTGGTTTTAGACTCTTTGAGCGTGTTTCGTTTTGATTTTTCTTTGGATTTTTTATCGTTATCCATCCAGGTTTTCGTTAGTCACGCAGCAACGACTTGGATCTAACGCTTGTTTTTGATTGGGCCCTAGTCAATGTTTCGTGACTTGTTTTTTGCTGATTGGTGTAAATCAGCCTTCTTCTCCGTTTGCTGGGAGAACTGCTCTCCCACGCCATGTTAGTTTAGTTCCAATTTTAAAGACGAGACGAATGGATGTCTGGGCTTTCCGTCAGCTGTACTTCCTAAGGCCTGTCTACGATATAAACACAAAATTTAGTAAATATTTTGATAATATTTCGGTTGATTTCGTCCGTTCCGGAAAATTATACTATTTGTATCAAGAAGAATTAAAACCGATATAAGTGCTATCAGGACTTTTCAGCGACATAATTTCGGAATTTTCACCTCATCAAAGTTATTATTTTGTTTTGAGATTATTTATCAAAATGTACAGTATGTTCTAAATTTCAGTATGGGGCCGCTATTAACCGAATTCTTTCATTACAAGTACCGGTTCGTTAGATTTTAATAATCATATGCCAATTTCTCGTCTCCAGTTTTCCAAATCCATTCGAAATTCCCCGTTAGCCATGTTTGACAGCTACCGCTTGTGTTCATTACTTAATCAAATTAGCAACATATCTGTTCGACTATTTTTTGCGTACCGTTTTGATGTTAACAGTAAATTTTATATTATTCGATATGGTTCGATAATCTTGGTTTCAACTCCAGCCACTATTCTCCGATGAAAAAGTCATATTTTATAATATTATTTTGCATTTTCAAGAGTTATTCAGAACTTCTTTTGTATAAGGTAGTAATCATCTGTAATGACGTCACGCAATTATTAGAGCGAAATTGATTCTTTCTGCACAATGTATTTTGGACAAAAACTTCTTTTGTGTAAGTAATTCTGTAACAAAACTTTTCTAAATTAAATAACAATGTTTCGGGAATAATTTGTGAACATATCAACAAAATTTATTAATTATTATAGAAATTATGGACATTTGTATCCGTCAAGTAACTTTCAGTTCTGTTTAATTAATTCAATGTACACCAGATAGATCATTCAAATTTGTTTGTTCCTTCAACTCAACAGTAATTCTGTTCAGATTCTTATGAAACTATCATATCCGAAACGTGCAATATGTAAATTCAAAGCAATAAATTGAAATTCTGAAATTTTTATATTTCTTCGAACAATCTTGTGTTTATATTCAGTGAACGTAGTATAGAAACCTCTCAGTTAACCAGGTACGATCTACGGCATTAGTTGATAATCCTCTTACAGTATTTAGTAATATTTGTGATGTGCAGTGAGTTATTTAATGTTTGACTTGGTATTTATTGGAATTTAGCTACTAATCGTTACGTGAAATTGTCAGTAATTGATACTAAATTATTTCTGTGTTTCGGTAAACCTATCGTATTGAGTGATGTGATTTTAATTAGATTAGATCGGTTCATAAATCCGTAGACCAGTGGTAGGATTCTTTCGCCAGCTGAGAAGTGATAACTTGGGAAAGGAACTATATATTGAATTTCTGGTTATTTCTGCTTTGACATGTGAAATGACTCCAGCATGTGATTTGTGTGAATAAATATTATTTGCATTTGTGCGTTATGACACTACGTTTGGATTGAGTTGCGACCGTCATTTGTTTGTGTTCGTTCGTCTTTATTTCAGGAATTGCGATTCCAGACTACAGGTGTGGGGTCTACTAAGCTAAAGGTAAGACATGGTCTTTTGCCACCCTGTAGACTTCGAAGTGAGTAAAGACACAGTATGAGTCACATATGAGTCGTTATGCGTATTATCGTTTGAGATTATTTCCCAAGCAGCGGCGGTTTCTCGGGTGAAGCTGTACTTTACCTATTATTTTATTTTTGTATTCATTAAATAAAGAAAACACAAGTTTCAAATTACTGAAACAAATATCATAAAATGCCAGCAAGAGCAACACCAACTCGCTTTATTATAGTTTTTGCCTACAAGTAATTTCCAATTCTGATGTTAGAAGGCGCCATTAGTCTTTCAAATCAGGCTCCTTTGATTTCTCAGCAAAAGGAAGGAAGGAAAGGAAGCATTTAGGACAGTCCTAGCTATCTTCTTTTCTACTGATCTTGAGCGGAAGTGAGGTCCACTATCTGTAGCAGGTGTACTTCTCGGGAAGGCCATTTTGACCAATCAGAAGTGGCCTGGAGCTTAGCGCTGGCAGAGACCTGCTTCTTTCTTTCGTACTCTGTGGCGTCTGTGAAGTTCTTTCCTGCTCTTTCCAAGTGAGATTCTGTGCCCAGTGCATAGTGAGATACTGGAATTGTTTTCTCCAACTCCCACGATAGCATCACTTTCAATGGTTGTACAGGGCTGGAAACTACATGATAATTACCACGGTCGTCAGGAATTTCATTGCCTGTTTAGTGTATAATCCAGATTTTATTACTAGAAAATATACGGTAAACTGGATGCTGAGCATCTTAGCTAAAGTATGCACGATTTAAAACCAAGTAAGTTTATCTATCATCACGCTTTTAAGATAAAAAGAAAGGAAAAATTTCAAACGCATGTTGTGGTTTCAACGTAAATATAACTAACTATCCAGTCGCTGTACCCTTCTCACTCTGCAGAAAATTCAGGAGGTGTGTGGGGGTGGGGTGGGGGTAGGAGTTGGGCTAAACAGGAACTTTACTTTCAAGAACATATTTTATCTTTCGCTATGCCTCATAACAAACTCCCTAGAGAATTTTGAAGCTCCAATGGGGATTTCTCTTGTTCTGTCACCTACATTCATCATTAGTACCGTCAGATGTAATTATCCACGTATATCGGTTTGGACCTATGTCGAAGCCAAGTACTCAACTTCGGTGCTAGGGGTTGTCGGATCGATCCCTGCTCATGCCATGTGGGCTTTGTGGTGGACAAACAGTGCGCGTGGGTTTTCTCGGGGTGCTCCCGTTTCCTTCTACGTTCGTCATTTCACCAATTCATCTCATCATCATCCATACGGCCTGAGCCATAGTTGCCTAAAGGCCTTAAAATGAATTTAAAAATTGAAGCCAAGTATGGGAGTCAATCTGTCCATCAAATGTCAAAGCCACAAGTTTCCACTTAAATGGAGAAAACAAAATATGTCATCGTCATAATCCGGAATATATACAAATTTGATAAGTGACAAATATTTATTTTATCTTTATATTAGTGACATAAATATTTATAAAGCTTTATATTAATTTTTCGCATCTTCACT
>JAGDQP010007495.1:39691-67017 GCA_022664845.1 Lepisma saccharinum | reverse complement strand
AACCTAATTCTGATGTTCCCATTCTCTGTAACCATATTCACTTCTGTTGTATACATATCACGAAGGAGGGGGTTAAACCATCTGCGAAGGATCTACCTTTCCCGTCATACTATTGTTCTGTCTATACCCGAACTTACTTGATTACCTATCTATGTCCATTGCTCCTTTCTTCAATCGGATATATACGTAATATATTATGGCGAAAGATAAGCTACACGTCAAGGATCTGTCTCTTTGCGATTAACTCGACACGGTACATTTCATTACGTATTACCACATGTCATTTTACCATATGTGATTTTCCTTTGACTAAAATGTTGCTGGGGCCCCCACCATTCCATTATCTGGGTCCTTACCTGCTCTTTTCATAGCTTAGTTCACTTTATTGGTTCGCTCCTCTGTACATTTTTCGTTTTTTTAAAAAAAAACTGACACTCTAAGCTTCATTTGTGGTAGTCTTGACATAAACTCTAATTGTTGAAACAAAATCTATATATTTTGTCCTTTCTAAGTGTTTGTTGTATCATTGTCTATTCGTGGTTCCTCTGTGTTGAAAAGATAAAAAGAACTGACATGCAAAGATGGGTGTGATCTAACAAAACCAATTTATCTTTCATTCTCTTCGTTATGTTAATTCATATACCTGTTTCGTAAAACAAAATTAAAAAAGTATCCTTCTTCCATGTATATATGTGCGTTTCAAGATATATATACATACATACATAATGTATTATCCTTTTCCATTTCCATCGCTGTCAGGGGGCTCCCTCATGAATTATTAAAATCCCCTGATATACGCTTAGATACTACTACCTGTGCTTCCATCTGGTGGGGGAAAAAAGAACTACAAAAAGAGAGAAAAAAAAGTAACATTAAGATGGAAATGAATTGCAAAGTAATTATATATTAAACTGTTGTTTCTGGTTGGCGTGTTCTTTTCTTTTCTTTTTCTTTCCATCTGTTTTTTTGTTTGTGTGTGTGTAAAATAACAAAATAGGCTGTGCAACAGATGAAGAGAAAAAGAGGTATTTTGCTTGTGTGGCATATGCGTTTTAACAGTTTAAAAGAAATGTTTGACCGACTGGTGAGAATAGCTTTGTGTAGTAAGGAATACATCGGTTCGATACCCACGCGTGTCACGAAAAATCAGTATTTTCACAGAATATAAGCAAATACAACTTAAATTTTTCGTATATACATATTACATTATATGATTTGATTTACAGTGAATGTTCCTTGTGTAATTTAATGTAATGGATGGTATTTAACAATAAATACGGTAATATATTACTCTCATTAGTGTACAAAGCTGTTCACTGACATATCTTACATTAATGAACTAACATCTGTATAGTAATTTAATAACTGAATTTTAACTGCTTATCCGCTATTAGTGTTGTGTTATTGATTGAACACAGGCAATAGGGTTGGAGAAACAGTAATTACAAGTATTTAATTAAGACTTGCAGTAAGATATAGTGCTTTCAGGGGACTATTCATTACATATAGGATGTAATTATGTCATTTTTTATAGCAAAAAATATGTGGTTAGTTTAAAACACTAAATAATTGTCCATTATGCAACCCAGCATATAGCAAAACAAAAGGTGTGTACTGTATATAGCTTACATTCAAAAGGTTAATCATCCATGTGAAGGAGTATCCTGAGAAGGTAGGCAATTTGCAATATTTCTATGGGTAAGTGTACTCCTTGACTACTTAACGCACATCTAGACACTTGTGAAACTCATATAGGACTATTGACAAGTGACAGTTGTGAGGCGTCGAAAGCCAGCAGGGTTGCAAGCTTAGAAATGTTGGAATTCCCTAAATGTCGGGAGTACCCCAAGTGACCCTACCCCTCAGCACACACCACCTGTGCAGCTCACAATGGACTGGTTCAAATACACAATAGTTTATATAATCGCGCGCCGCAAGAAGATACAAACTCGTTCTCTGCCGTATCACACTGGCATTTACGCTTTTTTCCTTTTTACATTTCTGCTAGATGGCAGGTACTCCACAATAACGTATTAGGCATCTTGCCCCAAAGTGAGTGGACATCTTACACTTATATGTGGGGTAAGACACCTATTTTTATGTCAGCTTAAAGGCCCATCCGTTGTGTACACATGTAGCTTCATGTACTTCTGTCAGTAAGATCATGAAAGTTCATTATACATTTGAGCAAAATTTTGCTACTATGCTTCCTTTAATTATTCCATAATGGCTTCTAGACCAAAATGTGTGGCATCTTCTCTCGATCCACTATACATTTGAGTTCCTATGTAACACACAAAACCTTACTTATGGAACTTAAATCATAATTCTGGACTAAATTCTGCATACTTTTCTTAACAATATTTTCTGTTTGTTTTTCAGATGTTGAGATGCTGGTCAAAGTGAATTTGGAAGCGGAAGGAAGAGGGTAGTTTAAGTGAAAACCTGAGTAAATATAGTGTTTGGAAACTTCCACTGTCCGATTCAAAGCTTTGCAGTCTTCCAGAAAACGTAGTAAAAGAAACATACAACAAATACAATGTAAATAAAAAAAAGTTCTTGCCATTTTTGACGTCGCATTAGAATGCATGGTCACTGATCTGGAAACAAGTACCTCATATGCTGGAATAGTGATCATGTTGGATGTGGAAACATTGACCTTGACCAAGATAGGTGCTTTGCGCTCTTACCAGTCATTGCTTCAGTAGTGGCAAAGACAAATGTCGTGTCTGCTTTATGACTTTAAGGTGAGCTTGTCCACATCCGAATCAAATCGCCGGATACGTCAAGCCTTTGGAGATAATGCTGTGAATGAACGCACCTCCAGGCATGGTTCCAGAAATTCAGGTCGGGAGATTTGTCCTCTGTGATAATCCTCATAGATCCTAAATGCGGTCATAGAGAAGGACAGCAGCCAAACGTGTTTGAGCTTGCTGAACACTGTCAGGTTTCTGATTAAACAGTCAGATTTCACCTGTGTCGTACAAGTTGAGCAAGGCTGTACCCCACATACTCTCGGAAGTCAACAAGGACCAACGGGTGACAGCCTGTTTGTCGTTGCTTTCTCGGCATCGCAACACATCCAAGTTCGATCGAGGGCTCGCCAGTGACGAAAAGTGGATCCTGTATGAGACTATCAAGCTTATCAAACATTGGTTGTGACAGCAGGACCCAGTGCCTCACACCACAAGACCACCTCTAGACCCACGCAAGATCTGGTCTATATCTGGTGCGAGCTGCTACCACTGGGCCAAACAAACCATCACTACGGACCTGTACTCGCATCAGGTTGAAGTATTCAACAGACACTGCAGCAGAAGAGGCCAGCATTGGTGAATCACAAGATTGTACTTTTCCTTGCTGACAGTGCCAGGTCGTAAGTGGCGCGGGTGATCAGGAATAGCGTTTAGCGACTTTGCTGGGAGACACTGTGTCATCCACCGTACTCCACAGATCTTCCGCCAACAGATTATAACCTCTTCTATTCTTTGGATAGCGGACAATCACCTTCGTGGGAACCCTTCACCAATGATGCAGACTTGCTGCAGCCACTCACGGCCTTCTTTGCGTTCAAGTCTCCCCAGTTTTACCGGCAGGGCATTGCGGTAAGAGGTGATGGTTGCCAATGAGGATTACTTTGAGGACTAATATACACAATTGCTAAGTGACATTTTCTGTATACTTTTCTGTTTCTTCTATCAAAAACGGCAAGAACTTTTTTGTTACCTTATATAACTGAGAAAAGTCACGAAGCAACAAGATATAGTGAAACATGCACGCATGTGGTGTGTATATTAAACCTACTGATATAACATTCCTTTCGCAAATAAATATTTACTGAAAGCATTTTGTGATTAAAGCTTTAGTTCCAACAAGACTGTCAACTAAAAGATGTTGATTAATTATATATACTCTGCAGTGTACAGTTATTCGAGAAGTTAAAACATTTTATAAATCGCACAGTGTCACATATAGTCTAAATATTATCCATGAAAATGTATTACAGTAAAGGATAAAGAATGTTTATTGTTTTATCTTTTGGTTTGACATAATACAATGACAGTTATTTTTTATGTTACAACGAAATCCTCTCTTCTTTGGAATTTATTAGGTCTTCGCCACAGAACTATTATTTGCATATAACAATGCATCTCGTGGTTTCCTTTTTGAATTCTTTCACGATTGGTGAATGACAGGTTTTGTCAATTTTGGATATCTGTCTTTGTGACTTTGCATTTCTTTTGTCATTTGGAGGTAACACAGCACAATTCAGAATTTCTGCAATAATTTAAAAATAAAAGGATCCATCTATTAAAACTGATGAGCTGCTAAAATGGTAAAATTTTTATGAGCTGCTAACTTCATAATTTCTTGTAGAATCACTATTAGTGTTATGGAATGTACAGTACATAAGATATACACAATTGCTAAGTTCGACAATATACTAATTTTTCATAGAAGTTTTTATTGCAGGGTTTTGTATCCCCTGGACCCTTCCTCTGAATAAGTCATTGCCTGTTATCACTTTTGCCATTGCAAATGCAAATCTGCTTTGCTTAGAAGTAGTAAAAATAAAAACAAACAAACAAAAAAAGATTCTATAAAGATATGAAAACTCTAGGTTCACTGATATTACTAACATGATTGCACTTAGAACGTATTTCCTAAGTCGTGTTTCGGCGATTATTAATGCCTCTCCTATCAGGTTCATGGTGACAGTAATCTTTTAAGGTTGGATAAAATCATGATTTTTTCATACGTATAGTCAATAATAGATGCACTTTCTTTTCTCACCTATATAAAACTGATATTCTTTCTAACTTTCAACTAAATGACCTCCCTACTTGCCGTAAACTTTCCGACCTTAGATTTCTCTCATTGTTTCAATTACATGTTCCGAGAGTTATTAGAAGGTAGAATGAATACTTTTACATCAGAACTCGAAGGTTACCTTAAGAAATAAATCATTACTAACCAGACTTCCCGCACTTTATCACTCACTGACCAACCCTCCTGACTTTTACCTTTCCAAAACTACCTTTATAAATCTGTGTGAAAGGGAGTTATCTTAATATTACATCTATTGTATTTTCTTGTATCTATTGTATTTTCTTATATCTATTGTATTTGTCTCTGTTCAGCTATAGTTTTTCTGTTGTTTTTTATGGTACAGTTCTATGTTACTTCCTACTGTAAAATGGCTACCACACGCTGTAGCAAGGATATGTACTTTAAATAAATAAATAAATATGTATGAAAATTATACAAATTGAACAGAAGTTGTGATTTACGACACCATAAATATTAACTTTTCAAAATGTAAATTAGTGTCAATTTTATCTTCTATTATGTCAATGTTGATCCCATTGTTAAAAATCCCTGGAACAAAGTTAAACATATGACACATCATTTTAGGCCAAGAAGCTGATTTCAGAATAGGATTAAGTGACTTCAATTTTGTTAGAAATGATTTTGGTTGGTTTTGGAATATTTAAATGTCACCTCTATTTGTTATTCACTCTATTGTTTGGAAGTAAGAACGCACTCTTTATCTAGCTATAATTCTAAGGAATGACGTCACAACCAATCGTAAAATAAGATTCGATTTTAACTATTTGATTATTTGTCTTCTAGTTCAAAGCAAATAATGAAATCGTGTTTCAGCTCTTCGTTGGTGATGTTCTTATAAATGTGCATAAAACTTACGTGTATAAAACTTACATGAATTGTCTGGAATTCTAGCTACGATATATTGGGAGTAATAATCTATTATGAATGTTAGAAAGCAGAAGAACAAGATACTGGAAGTGGATTTGGTATGTTTTATAAATATTGATTTGCATCAGGTAAACTCTCTGGAAATGGCAAACCAGTGCATACTATGAATAACAGTGTAAATAATTTACAATGTACATAGAGTTATTGTTTATGTACTGTTTTAGGCTAGAAAATGCATGATCGTGTGGAAACTAAATATTCTTTCTATCTCTTGAAAGATGTTTGAACTCTTGTATTTGCTATGGAATTTTGCTATCGTATGGAAACTAATGCATGCAAGTACACATGTAGATTTTCCTATTAATATACATGGACTTTGCTACTGGTAACATCACTATTCTTGTGTTATTATATTTGTGTGTTTGCTGTTGATTTCATTTTATTTTGATAATGTGCTGAGCAATTATTTACAAGGAATTAAATGTTCGATTATGCTTCAAAATGTTTCCCAGGTTTCAGTTTTTCACTTATTTGTTTTTCGGTCACAGTTTAGTAATTTCAACCTACTCATATATTTTAGCAATCGAACAATTTTGGCGAAGATGATTTGGGATCTCGAATGCGCGTAATCTTTGTCTCTGAGTAAAGTTAATATTGGAACAAACCGTACATTCAGCGTATCTACAGTATAGTATTATTGACACTGCTTTTATGTTGATCAGTAAGCTAATTTATAAAATGGCAATGAGCAGTATGGTATATAAACCTTTTGAATCTGGGAAATACGCAATAGAGAGTTGAATCTTTCGTCATTCACTTTGTATTGTTCAATACAAGAAATTTCTGACACTAAGAAGACAACACTCTTGTTAACGTCTTTAGGTAGTACTACTTTTGATAGTTTTCAACGGGAGTTTCGCCATAAGCCAGTTTGAAATGCTACTCTTGATGAATTAAATGATATACTAATAAGAATATATAGTCCACTAAGATCGTACAGTGTTGGCAAAGCAGGTGTCTAGGAAATTTTATGATATGGTAAAAATAGCTCATAACTTATGGAAGGCAGTACATTTTACGAGTAAAACGTCGTCTAATGGAGAGAGCAATCATCATGGAACGATAAGTAATTTATCTTCTATAGGTAATACGCCTTATTAGTGCCAATATGAATAAATAAGAATGAGGTTTTGTCGGAATTAGATACTGGCAGTTGTGTCAACTTAATGTCCATGCATGTTTATAAAGATTTAACAACATCTGTAGAAATAGCTCCTGCTAGTATAGAATTGAAGGTGGCAAATGGCCAAATATTATCAACAGTGGGTACAGCAATGTTTCATTGTCAGATTGGAAATGAATTGTTTTTACTAAATTTCTGCATAATAAATGGTACATTACGTCATACTTTATTGGGAAGAACAGATATAAATCAGGTATGTTCAGACTGGAGACATATTTTTAATATCCAAAACAATATGAGCATACAAATGGTGAGTTCTTCGCAGCAAGTAGGGGAATATAAACATTTAATAATTCAGCAGTATTCTGATGTATTTGGTAATAGTATCGAAAAACCTATTAAGTATTATAAAGTACGTCTCTTTAGATCTAGGTGCTGTTCCTATATTTCGAAAATTTTATAAAATACCTTACAATCTTGAATCTAAGGTTAAACAAAGTTTGGATAAACTTCAAGAACAGGGTATCATTGAGCCTACTATGTGTTCAGAATGGGCTACTCCAATTATTGTGGTGCCCAAGAAACAGGGAACATACATTCGTTTGTGTTCAGACTTCAAGGTTACGGTTGATAAATGGTTGCGTAATATTTCGTATCCGCTGCCTACCTTAGAGGATATCTTAGCCAAATTACAAGGTACAAGCACATTTGTGGTA
This sequence comes from Lepisma saccharinum, assembly GCA_022664845.1. Taxonomy (NCBI): domain Eukaryota; kingdom Metazoa; phylum Arthropoda; class Insecta; order Zygentoma; family Lepismatidae; genus Lepisma; species Lepisma saccharinum. The sequence goes on along the minus strand of JAGDQP010007495.1, from coordinate 59,400 downwards.
CTAGATCTGAATCAGTTATACAAACAGTCAGAGTTAGATGAGGAGGCTCAAAAGATTTTAGTTCACACCCTGGGGTCTGTACAAGAATAAAAGATTGCCATTTGGGTTGCCTTCATCACCCTTTATTTTTCAGAAATTTATGGATCAAACGTTAGTAGGTTTTCCTTTTCCACAAGGTTTTCTCGATGATATGATCATTGGAGGAAACGATTCATAGGGTTGCTATCAAAATTTTAGCAAAGTTTTGACCAAATTCAGAGACAGAAATGTAAAAGTCAAGTTAGCCAAATGTCAATTTTTCTCTCCAATTGTTGAGTATTTGGGTCATACAATTTCGGCTGACGGAGTTAAACCTTTACTCAAACACCAACAGGCAATTTCGCAATGTAGTCCGCCACAAAATGTAAGTCAATTGCGTTCCTTCATTGGCATGACTATGTATTTTCAGAAACATACACCACATTTAACGGCACATCATCATAGGTTGCATGAGTTGCTAAAGAAGGATGTGAAATGGGAAGGGACGGAGGAGCATGAAAAGCAATTCGAACAAATAAAACGACTAATTGTAAACAGTAATGAGACGCATATTTTCAATCCGCATGAGCAAGTATTTCTTATAACTAATGCCAGTCCATACGGTGTAGGCGTACAGCTCTGCAACAAGAGTCCTGAAGGTAAAATGAAAATAAATACCGTATGCTTCAGCAAAATTGGCATCATGCGAGCAAAATTATTCCCATTTTGAGAAAGCTCTAATTTATGGCGTTCGAAAATTTCATGAATATCTGTATGGTAGGTATTTTACTGTTTTAACGGATTCTTCGCCTGGGACCTTAATATTTGGAGAAGAAAAGGGTATACCTTCCTCTGTTCATCCTAGATTGGTAAGATGGTTGTTATTCCTTTCAGGGTATAAATATAGTATAGTTTATCGCAAGAAAGTACAGGTTGCGGATTGCTTGTCTCGTTTACCTTCTGAAGAAGTTACTGGTGATGAGTGTGCTTCTAGTCAGTATGTATTAAATATCAATGCGAACTCTCCACAAATTCACATGATACAATTAGGAATTGAGCAAGACTCAGCGGTAAAACGTGTTTATATGTGGACGCAAAATGGCTGGCCATCACATTTACGAAAGGATTCTCAGGATTCAATTTACCGCTCTTATTTTAAGAACAGACATGTCATAAATATTCATAATGAATGTTTGTTTTTAGGAAATAGATTAATATTTACTCCCTCTATGAGAAATGTGTTATTTAAAAAACTTCGTGGTCAACATCGGAATACCAAGGATGAAACAAACTTTAACAACCTATCATTGATGGCCTCAAATGGATAGTCAATTACAAGTTGCCTTCTACAACAGAAACGGCGTCCTAAAATATATTATTTTTCGTGGACAAAACCAACTAAACTTTTCCAACGAGTACATATATATATATATATATATATATATATATATATTTTTTTTTTGAGGATAATTTTTTTTATTTTATGCTGACAGTTATTTAAAATGGATTTTTGTGGAAATTGTAAGAAATATTTTATCGGAGATAACAATTGGAACAATTCAAACTATATTTAATCTAGTAGGATCACGTAAAATATTAGTATCTGATAATGGTCCTCCGTTTATCAGCAGGACCTTTACTAAATGGTGTAAGAACAAAGGGTAGCGTTGATGCATACTCTTCCATACTATTCAAAAAGCAATGATACAGCAGATAGAGCAGTGCAGGACATCAAAGATTTATTTAAAAAAAGACACATAGATGATAAAACTCATAACTGGTATGAAGTAATACAAGATATTCAACGAGATACTCGCTTTGCAAAAACTCCAGTATTGCAGGGAAAATTGTCTGCTGATATATTTAGTTACAGACCTAATGATCTTCTTTAATAAATTTTAGAATCAGACTACGAAAAACAACCAAGATTTCTCAAAAGGATAAATTATAACCAGAACCTGGATAGTGGATTTTGGTGAATACAATCAAACAGACGCCACATTTTGTAAAAGCTAAAGTTCTGCAGCAAGTCGGTAATAGAATTGTTGAGGTAGAATTGGGTTCCAGGTGCAGAAAGGTACATGTTCTTCAGTTACGAAGATTCAATAAAGATTCTTCTGATTAAATTTCCTTGGAGGAAAATAGTGATAATTGTTGGAACATTTCTGTTCCTGAAACGGTTAATATACAGGAGAATATGAACTCACCTCAGTTACGTCGTTCCGCTCGTTACAGAATGCCTACTAAACATTTCGAATGTGATGGATACTAAGAATTCATTTTTCACCGCGGGGAAATTAAATGTTAGAAACGATTTTGGTTGGTTTTGGAATATTTAAATGTCACCTCTATTTGTTATTCACTCTATGGTTTAGAAGTAAGAACGCACTCTTTATCTAGCGATAATTCTAAGGAATGACGTCACAGCCAATCGTAAAATAAGATTCGATTGTAACTATTTGATTATTTGTCTTCTAGTTCAAAGTAAATAATGAAATCGTGTTTCAGCTCTTCGTTGGTGATGTTCTTATAAATGTGTATGAAAGTTAGTGGGAATTGTCTGGAATTCTAGTTACGATATATTGGGGGTAATAATCTATTATGAATGTTAGAATAATTAGAATAATTCCTAGTAGCAGTATGTTAATTGGGAGTGGATTTTTTATGTTTCATAAATTTTGATTTGCATCAGGTAAACTCTCTGGAAATGGCAAACCAGTGCATACTATGAATAACAGTGTAAATAATTTACAATGTATATAAAGTTATTGTTTATGTACTGTTTTAGACTAGAAAATGCATGATCCTATGGAAACTAAATATTCTCTCTATCTCTTGAAAGATGTTTGAACTCTTGTATTTCCTATTGAGTTTTGCTATCGTATGGAAACTAACACATGCAAGTACATATGTAGGTTTTCCTATTAATATGCATGGACTTTGCTACTGGTAACATCACTATTCTTGTGTTATTATATTTGTGTGTTTCCTGTTGACTTCATTTTATTTTGATAATGTGCTGAGCAATTATTTACAAGGAATTAAATGTTCGATTATGCTTTAATATGTTTCCCAGGTTTCAGTTTTTCACTTATTTGTTTTTCGGTCACAGTTTAGTAATTTCAACCTACTCATGTATTTTAGCAATCGAACACATTTACATGTCGTCTGGAATCTTGTGACATTAAAGCGTTTCTTTAAGATTTATATTATCAATTTTCACAAACACTTTCCACGCTTTTTATTAACTTTGCATGTGTGACCGCGTAAAATCTTGTAATCAATCAAATCGGTGAATGCAACAACAATACAAGTCAAGAAGCCCTATTTTGAGATATAGAACTTTAGTCTTTATCGTTATCCTCACTTTGAGAGAAACATTATGACAACCTAAGGGAATATTCCTATATGCCTAACTATGCTTGCAATCGTATTAACAATTGCAAATAATTATAATAGCAGTATTGAACATGTAATTTTGTTCATCTCAACGAAGTTTAATTTGTCAGAGAATGCTACAAATATGAGAGATATGAAATAGAGTCCAGAGAAAATCTTTTACTGCGCAGTTTCATATATTCCTGAAGCTCATCTAAAAAAATTAGTCCTCATCTTAATTTTATAAACTTTCATTTATGGGCTGAAAAGGCAGTTATGGCCTAACCCCGTCTCGTACCGGCTTCTCTTACTATCTTATTACTACGCATTACTTAATATTACTTTTAAGAGTAATGTTATCTTGCCTCTTAAATGTAATATTAGCGTTAACATTAACATAATTTTCTTCACAGTCCCTTGCTTTAACTTTTAGTCATATACTTTCTGAAAGTAATAATTAGTTGAAAAAAAATATTTTCTACTTGTTAGTGCATTTTAGATAAAAGTGGTTGATTATAAGTTTCTTTCGTTTATTTCATTTCTAATTCGTTTACGACGCGAGAAACGGTGCAAGGGATAATAAAGGCGAAGGCTTCTTATGGATAATGTAAGAACATGGGCTTATAGACGCCTGGAGAAGTGTTCTTGTGTTTTGATGTGTCTCAAGCTGTCGTCTTGACTACGGAACAAAAAGCAGCTGACATTTTTCTCAATGCTATCGTCCACCCACGTTTACCATTTACAAACAGGGTCGGTTCGGTTGGTTGGTTAGATGTTGAAAAAGGGACACATACACGTAACATAACACTGCTTCCACGGCATTGAAAGCTGCTTCAAGAAATATAAACATCGAACAATGTGAATTGAATGCAAATAGAAATTTCTTTTCGTATGGCGAAATAAAAATGTTGTCAACAGTACAGCACAAGGGAATACAAGATATAGGCCTACAATGTTTTCTTAAAAAGGAAAGATTTAAGAAAATAGAATTTGAGAAATGTGATAGAAATTTGAATCTTTTTCCTGTGAGCACATAAATATGACAAAAGTTTTTCGTGGATTTAGTCCTTCATGGTTATGTCCAACAAACATCATATCATATCTGGAAACAGAATATCTTTAAACAAATTCAAAGGAGAGTGTTATGATGGAAACACCAAATAGAATTTTCAGTGAATGATTTCACAATAAATAAGCTTTTAGAAAGTGTTTAAATTTATTTAACATATCTGTACCTATAAGAACCGTTCATTCAAACAACGCAGTTGTTGGCACTTACAGAAGCTAACCGTACTGTAACTTGTTTCAAACAGTGCCAGGTTAAAAATATTCAAGATTCCCTAAGTAATTTACACAAAGTTGCACTTGAAGAAGCTGAGAAAATATAGTGAAATGGATGCAAATGAAAGATTGGTATTGAGTTCAAGAATTTAAATATAGAAACCTCACGTGTAATTATTTAATTTTTAGTTGAAATGCATAAAAATACTGGATAAAACTGTCATGTGACTTTACTATATAATGTCAATTAACTATTACAATTACTTAAGATTGGATCAAAGTTTGAGTTTTGCTTCCTATTAGCGGTTGTTTATTAAAAGTTAGCATTCAAAATTTCAATAATTGATGACTTTTCTAAAAGAAAGGCGTATCGGTGTATAACGTAGATTAGCCAAATAACGCCACCTTAAGAGCATATCTGGTGTAGCTAGTAAACCATGGTAGTTAGTATTCTAAACGTGCTTAAGTCTCCTACATATCAACGGAGTCATATAAAATTGGTGTACAATGAGGACGGGAAAAATTACGAAAAGATCGTTACAGGTAGTGATGAGCAAAAGCAAGACCAAGACCGTAGCGGTCTTGGTCTTGGTCTTGGTCTTGCATGCAAGAGTCTTGCAAGTCTTGCTTTTAAAAAAAATATACGTTTCATACGTAAATTTTACACCGGATATAGGGAATAGTAAAAGCTATGCTTATCATTGCCTGCCTTAATGCGTCAATAGTAACGGAAATATATTTCAATGTATTGTTTATCTTCTTGTAAGTGTACAGAGTAGAACTACCAAAGTTTAATTTCGCTTTAATTTGATCAACATCACTAACATTTTATTACTTTTAGTTTACTTGCTGTTTTAGGAACACAAATATGTTTCGTAAGCTTTGACAGAATGCAATCATGGGTTATCCAAAATGATGTCCAAAATAATTTAAACATTGAAGTTCTTACCTTGTAACAATCCATAGAACTGTGCTCTGAGTTATCTTCTAGTCACTGTTCCAATTATTTACCATTCTCCGTGCTCCAGGTAAGTTCCAAAGGAAGAGCAAACATACACGGATATTGTGTTTAACTAAAACTTACAAGGGAACTATTTTTACTGTTCAGTGAGTTTTGATTTCAGACCTTATTTGAAGCATATAGATAGCGAAAATAACACGCATAGACTCGCACTCTGTCATATATTTGTGTCCCGAATAAGTCGAGTCGTGTAATTTGAGCGACTTTTAAGCAGTAAAATCAACCTTGAAGGTGAAACTTTATATTAACTAAATGAGTTATCAGATACATTTCCGTAGGTACTTTTAGTGTAGAACACAAGTTTTACCATGAAAATGTTCGCAAATTGAATGTTTTTTATAAAAACTCCAGTTTATGATCGAAAATGAACAAGAAAGTAATGCAGTAAAGGAACAACAATACAACTGTGAGAAAGGGGAAGAGCGGGCAGGGGATTATAAATAAATAAAATATAATGGTTTCTAATACCTTTTGGGGGCCTAGGGCGCTTGCAATCACTAAACCACTGACCGACTACACGGTTATTTAATGCGGACATTTTAAATAATACAATTTGAATTTTTACTTTCGTACGTACATTTTTTTCATCCCCTCTCCTCTTTTGTGTGTAATTCCGGAACAAAATTGCAACACTCTCGCTTTTCCTGCGCTCTCTTCGTTTACGTACATTTTCAATACTTTTTACCATACAAACATTATCATGACTATATTACAAACTAAAATTATAATTAATAATTAGAACAGTAAAAATTTTTCAAAATACTTACCAAAATAAATTCTCGTCTGTCATGTCACATCATATATTTGTTACAAACATCTTATTTAACATACACGCTTACTATTAATTTTTTGAAAGCTAAATATTTTAAATAACTGTGGTAAGCACGAGAAAACGCAACTGATTTGATTATTTTTATAAATATTCGAAATTAAAATTTAAAATGAAACAGTTAAAGAATAATACTAATTATAGTGAATTAACAAGTTCTAAAAATGAAAATAAGCAAAATTAATTTGTTTTTCAATCTAAACAGATTTCACTTTGTTTGATTTTTCATTAAAAAGTGATTCAATCAATTTGTTCTCTATCATTTCACGTTTTCTTCTTTTATTTAAAGATAAATGTAAATAAATATTAAGTCCGTTATTATTATTTAGGTTTTTAAAGTTCAACAAAGGAATTCTAATTTTACTTATAATTACAACATATTTATTACAAACTTTATAATTGTAATATTCCTTTTTTAAAGAACTAACTTTAAGAACGTAACGGAACTCCCAGACCTTGCCAAGGTCGCCAAATTGGGAAACCGCTGGGCATCGGAACGATTTTGCTACGCATCTCCTTGAGGTGTACTCGCTTTTTTTCTATGCTTGCTCCAGCGCTTCGCTTCTTTCTTAAAAACCGTGTAGTCGATCAGTGGTTTAGCGATTCCAAGCGCCCTAGGCCCCAAAAGGTATTAGAAACCACTATATTTTATGTATTTATAATCCCCTGCCCCGCCTTCCCCTTTCGCACAGTTGTATTGTTGTTCCTTTACGGCATTACTTTCTTGTTCATTTTCGATCATAAACTGGAGTTTGTATAAAAACGTTCAATTTACGAACATTTTCATGGTGAAATTTGTGTTCTACATGTAAAAGTACCTATGGAAATTCATATGATAACTCATTTAGTTAATATAAAGTTTCACCTTCAAGGTTGATTTTACTGCTTAAAAGTCGCTCAAATTACACGACTCGACTTATTCGGGACACAAATATATGACAGAGTACGAGTCTATGCGTGTTATTTTCGCTATCTATATGCTTCAAATAATGTCAAAAAACATGTCCGAAGTCAAAATTCGCTGAACAGCAAAAAGGGTTCCCTTGTTAGTGTTGTTGTTTTCGTCTAAGAAGCATTCATGTCCACAAACCCAGACAATTGACGATAATGAGACTAGTCATGTCTCAAGCGAGCTTTGGCAGAAGAGTGATAGAAAGTATAATTACATACAAATTTGAATCTGAATTTGAATTTATTTAAGCCTAACAGGCATCTATGTCCTAAGGCTTGTCACAACAATGGGAAAGTTAGCGGACAGGGCTTTGAGTTAAGGTACCATCCCAGCATTCGCCTGGTGGGACTGAGGAAAACTCTAGAAAACCTCAGCCAGGATGGCCGTTCGTGGCCTTCCGAATGCGGCGCCAGCGCTCTACCTACTCACCTACGGCCGCTCGGTAAAATTACTTACGAGTTTGTGGACCAATACTTTTCTGTTGAACAAATGTACCAAAGTAAACTTGCTGAATTTGAAGCATTTCTGTGCTCAATACAAACCCATACGCCTGTTACCTCTAGCTTACTCTAAAGTAACTTTTGCGTTGCATCCAAAACCATAGAACACATCTAGAAATATTCCTCCCGACTTTATCTACAAGTGACAAACAATTACCAAGTGTACTGCAAAAACTGCTATCTTATTCAGACTCAATTGTCCGTAGCATATCACATAAAACAGAACTCAGTTTCTAATAAGACATATCAACAGATATTTTATAAAATCGACTAGTAGCTTAGAACAAACACGAAGATTTGGTTACGCAAATCAGTACAGACTCCGAACTGACCATAATACACTTTTATCTATATCAATAGATCATACCACGACCATCAGACTTCCTTTTGCCCTTTATCCAAATTATCCTTAAGGGGAATGTAAAGCCAAGATCTCCAACAAGAGTTGGTAGCACTATCTCCATATGTGTCTAATGTATTTTTATCGTTGCACGAAATTTCAATGCTGCTCCTACAAATTCGATCCTAGAGAGTTCAGACTTTCAGGGAAGAAAGTTCATAAGTAATTCAAGAATTCTATTTGTGCCGATTTTTTATTTTCTATCTTGTTCATTGTTGAAATCGTTTCATTGTTGTCATGTTTATGACAATGAAGCTCTTTCAACAATGAACAAGAAAAAAATAAAAAAAATCGGCATAGGCTCTTGAATTACTTATGAACTTTCTTCCCTGAAAGTTTGAACTCTCTAGGATTGAATTTGTAGGAGCAGCATTGAAGTTTCGTGCAACGATAAAAATACATTAGACATATTCAGAGATAGTGCTTCCATCTCTTGTCGGAGATCTTGGTTTACATGGCCCTTAACAGAAACTTTTTTCCTTCTATTCTAAGTTTAGTGTACAGTAGTGTACATTGTAAGTTTAGTTTAGTATGCTACAATAACAGCGGCGTGATTCTCAGATCCACTGACATGGTTTGCACAACTGGGAACACCTTCGCTCCAGCGGTATTTTTACAGAAGCCAAAGAAATTCAAGTGAAGGATATAGTGATTTCCCCTTCCTTTCCACGTTTTAAAAATATTCAAACAGTGCGTGTGAAGAGTCTTGCAGACTGGTCTTGGTCTTGCAAGTATGGTCTTTGTCTTGGTCTTGCATCCCTCCAAAACTGCAAGACCAAGACTTTTGCGCTCATCACTAGTTACAGGGTGGAATTATTAGAAATATAGTTTTCTAATAACACCATCCTCTTAGTTGAATGAAAACTTGTCCACATACTTTGCATTAACCTTGTAAACTAATGTTTCTCTTGTAAACTAAAGCAACGAAGACAAGAGCAATGCTTGACTACAAATAAGCCTATGTATACCACACATTCAGTGTGAAATTCATGCAGTTAGTGGAAAAATACCTTACAAAATAAGAACTCTCACTATGAGTGAAATTCAGTGACGCTTTCCTTATTTAATCTAGAAAATTCAAAAAAATTGATATAAATGTGTAAATTACAAAGATACACATTGTACTGTTACTAAAATCTTCGCAGTGGCGTTATTGGGGTACACAACAGACGATCATATTACCACTTCATTTTCTTACATATAGTACAAAACTTTCGGTAGTTGTGCTTGCAGAACAACAAGACATTCGACTCTTTTGATATAGGTATGACTTTCAGCAATTATGACTCACAATCGATGTGAAATCGAGGAAAACGTACTTCTGAATTTCTGCCACCTGTTCTCGTTTCTAAAATACCGGGGGTGGTTTAAAGGCCATAGTGGCGTTATATGGCTGAACTACCTCATAGTTTGTGGGAAAACTGTTGCAAAGTGTTTGAATAATGGCATGTAGGACAATCTGAAAGACAACAATTTCTCTATTGCATTCCCATTTTTTCTTTACAAAAAATGTTAGGTGTAACTGTGAAGTTCGCCCATATTTTACCTATATGTTTTGAAACCATATTCTTGTGGGGGTTTGAGCAAGAGGAAAGCGCACGTTAAAAAAGCAAAATACCCTAACTTTATTTTAAAAAGTGCTACTTTTGTAGACCTAATATTATTTATCTTTATATCTTAGGTGTCTATAACATGAATATTCCTTGGGTCATTCCACACCAAATCATCCAGGGATGTCAATCACACTGTCCCAGATTTTAAAGACATTTGGATTTGACTCTTGAATAAAACGTAAAAACTCATACATATTTTGTTATTTTATTTTCATATTTACTCTGGTTCGAGTTTTATAGCTCTCCGAAGTTACTTGAATTTTCGCTTTTTAAATACCACGGCAAAGCAATAGAGCGACAATATTTATTTCAATTGAGCATTTCCAGACTTGTCAACCTGGAAGGGAGAAAATGGGGGAGATTGCGGGCGAAACTAAAACCATGCCAAAGAGTTACAACACAGACGTTAATTATTACAAAAGTACTGTAAGTAACAAGTAATCTTCAGTTTTCAGAGTAGGTCCTACTTGAAAAATTAAACTAAACTAACCGTTTTTAAAGTTCTTGAAATAGTTTAAAGTCTGATCAGTTCAACAATTCTTCTACATACCATATATTTATCACTGTCTTGCAATGCTGGCACTCTAGATTCTTTTTACTTCACTTAACAGCATGAGCTTTAAATTTTGCAGTTATTATTATTATTACACGCCTTTTATTAACTTACTCTGTAATCATGTTTCATCTCTGGTACAAATCTTGTAATTGATTTTTAACTCAATCCATCATCCGATTTCTTTAAAACTTTGTAAACTTGCTTGCTTCCGATGATAATACAATATTCAATTATTAGATATACAACAGAATAATCCAGTTAACTGTAATTAATTAATTAAAATAATTGGATATTATCCTTAAATCACGCAATGCCGCAACTATTGTGTGAAGTTTGGGTTGCCTCTCTCTCATGGAGTTTAATAAACTATTACACATAAAAAATAAAATAAAAAAGGATTAAAAAAAAACACTTTTTATTATTTCAAAATGCATGAGTTTGCAGGTTCTTTGCGTGAGAGCGTGAGTTGGTGCTTGAATGCGCATGACACGGATTTTGCTTGAGAGTTGACATGTCTGCATTTCAAGAGTACTATTATCTCTAAAGTCTCCAAATTTAGCATGCAAATTTTATAAGGATTTTGAAAATTATATCTAAATTACATAAAATTTTCTAGTGCATCAGAAGTGTATCTAAAGTTATCACAACGAATTATCGGAACCTACAGTCATCAATATCTATAATCTATCTACCAAATGGATTTTATAAAACTAATACATCTACTTTAGGAGGCTAAAAGAAAATGAATGAGTATTTACAAATTAAACTCGAGAGTAGTCATAATCTACCGCATCACCTTATTTCTGCCCTTGCAAATTGCTCAGAAAATTATTGATCCTACACGAAGATTGAAAATACTACAAATATGTCAGTATTTTTTTAATTACACTCTTGATGATCTATATGCGGATGACCTTTTATCCGTAACTAATTTCCGGAAACAAATGGTTAACATGATGGATATCCTGAAGTTCCCAAGAAATTCAATAATTTGGTTGACGTATATCTATCTGGGCGGAAGATGAGTTATCAAGTTACCGTATGATAAATATCTGGATAATTTGGAAAATCAATATCTATGTTATTTTTATGAGAGATATCGGGAATATTAAATATCTCTCGTCTACAAATTTCGGACATCTGCTACTTTTTTTTTCTTAGGAGAATTTTCTCAGTTTAGGTATATATTCATCCAATTAATTTGTCATTCGAATTATTTATCGTCCGTGTTATCAGTAAATCCAACACACACAGTACAAATAATACATTTGCTCAAAGTATCTTCTTACTATTCATTCAGGCATTGGTAATCCGGATTAATCTTACATCCATAATCCTTAATTGCGAATAACTAACTTCCAAATAATCCAGATAACTGTTACCCGAACACATCGATATATGTTACACAAAATATCTGGATATACATATATTTAATCGAAATAATTCTATAAGTTGTCATCTACATTTTAAAATCTGGTTAATTTAGTGTTCTGTCATATGAATTTCCGTACATTCGTTATGTGAGTTATTTGCTCCTGGAAATTAATAGTGGATAATGGATGATCCAGGTATCTATCATCAAGAGTATAATTACAATTAAAGCAGACATATTTATAGCTTTTTTAGTCTAGAAATGTGATTAATAATATTCCAATGTGTTCTCAAAGGCAAATACTAAAGCAATACTATGTCGTAGATTAACGCATTTGCTGGCTGCAGAAGGTAAGTACTCACTAATTTTCTTTCAGGTCCTTGAAAGTACATTTATACTTATTTTAAATTAGATATTTTTTCTTTTAAAGTATCTGTCAGGAAGTAAATAATATCGGTGCATTACTTCACAGTTGTATAAAATGTGAAAACTAGAGTAATTTTTGAAGCATATAAAAGTCAAAGTAGAGCCTATAGCAAATATAGACTAATAAGAAGAATGAATCTTCTTTTCTTTTTAATTTTATAGAATTTACTTGAAATCTGAGATAGTGGGATGTACTTTTGTGCTTCTGCTCGAATATTTGGTTTCTCATGACCATTATTTTTAACATGAAAATTGTACCTGTTTACTGCAATTAAAATATCTTTATCGCTAAAGAATTAAAAGAAAAGTCATAGTTTTTGTGCGGGTGTATCTAATGAGTTTTATACGATCCTTCGTTTTATAGGTCCTTTAAAAATTCTCGATCAGAATTTGTTCGGCATGTGTTGATGATGCAAGTAAATGAACTGCGTAGGTTCGCAATCTAGGAAACGATATCCTACTCCCCAGCAGCACACAAACGTATTTTAAACGTTGGTTTTTAGTTTATTTCGTTGATTAACCATTATCTGTTGAAAAAAGTACGTTTCATTTAAAATCATATTTCAACAAAGACCTGTTATTTTTGATAATATGTTAGTTTAACGTGGATTCAACTGTTATTTTCAACTATGGCACAGATTTCGTTTCATGGGATTCTTTCTAATTTAATGGAATAAAATTTGTAATTGAAAGCTAATTGAATATCACTAACTATTAATTTGTGTCGTCTTTTGTATGTTGAAAACACGCTGAATTTCAATCTATATTTCAACAAACATTTGATTTCGTTGATAGGACGTTAATGTGACGTGTTTTTAACTATTATATTGAACTGTGCTTTAGATTATCTTTCAAAATTAATTGCATACAAATTGTGCCTAAAACGAATAAAATATAATTAACTACGTTTCTCATGTTCTCATTTGCATGTTGAAAACACATTGAATTTCAAACTATATTTCAACGAACATTTAATTTCGTTTAAAGGACATTAATGTGAACTCTTTTCAACTATGACCTAGATTTCGCTTTATATGCGTTTTTCCAAGGCGACATATTACACTTATTAAGAAATACAAATTTAATAGTGCAGTGATGGTCAAAGCGTTAAAGAAGGAAAAATGCACATAACAAAGAAAGAGGGAAACTATTCTTATTCTTACATGATGGTAAAACGACCCGTCTGGATTTGTGGCGACTTCGTTCAAAACTACCTTTTACGTCTTCGTAACATAAAGGGAATAGTAAAAGAGTACTGACTTTCAAGGTGACTCCGTGGTTCAGTGGTAACGTGTCGAGGTACCAACGAAAAGTGCGGAACACTCCAGCTTCGAACCCCACAGCAGGCGGTCGGGTAATTTACTGTTGGAAAACTAATATATCGGGAAGAAAACAACGTACAAAATGCAGCTAAATGTATACCAATAGGCATCAACCATGCTCTATTTTGGCCAACTGAGCTCGCTTCTTCATCGCCTGCTTCTTGATTTCAACTTGTTTCTTCTCAACCATTATTCAACATCGAATAAACCGTTGAACAGGCGGACATTGCGGCACATTTACAACATTAAAATTACGTTTCCATACTAACGTTTAATCCACGTATTTTCATCGTATAGGGGCTGCTATCTCTCGCTATGCGTACAATGACCCAGACGAAACACAAACAACCAATGAACGCTCAATATACATCATATGATATCCTTTGTACATCACAGACTAACTAGAATGTCCATCCGTATGGACGTGATACGTATATCCAGCGGACATCAATTGAACGTCCTTACGTTTCTACAGAATATCCATTAAACAACACACGGACATCTTATGGACGTCCACTAGAAGGCCATACATACCACGTCAAGTGGTCATCCGATGGACGTCCCCAAATGTCCAAAGGACATCAACTTGATGTCTTTACAAACAATTCACATAGACATAAAATGGACATTAAGATTATGTTGGTTTTGTCTCACATTACTTCACCTTATGTCTACTTCTAACATATAACACAAAAAGTTTATACATATTAAAAGATACATCCTTCATGATATACCTTACCTATATTTCTACTTCTACTACGATTCGGGAGAGCTCCTCTTTTTCCGCCTTCAGGTAAAGTTGTCTGCGGCGGGATTAGAACCTACCTTCTGATTTCTAATCAGTCATTCTAACAACTACCCTATGGGGAAATTCTTCAACAGATTTTCCAGGGATTTCCCTCAGTCACACCAGGCAAATGCCGGGATTGTACCTTCAACTTAGACCCTAGCCGACGCCTTCCCGCATCCTTTCCCCTACCCTACCCTAGCCTGAGCCTTAGATGCCTAAAGGCCATGAATAAAAAATCAAATTTTTAAATTCTATAACATATATAAGAATCAAGGGCAAAGTCCAAACACAATGTTTAGTGTTTCTATTGTGTGTTTATAAATGATGAAACCTGTTGTTTTATATGGAAATAAAATTTTAAAAGTTTTTTTTTTTCGTAAGTTACATTGTTAAAACTTTTCGTCCATTTGTTTGGAAAATGTCAGGAAACTTGCTGAATGGGATGTGACTAACAAAACCCAGAAACCCTTCAATTAAAAAAAAAAAAAGCAAATAATACTTAGAAGAAATTTTCTATTTTATTTTAATATATTTTAATATTCTCTATTTTAATATTCCTTTTATGTTACGAGGTCTTATTTTTCTGTTCCTGAAGCGAAGACATCCATATAGGAGTGGCTGATTGGATTTCGTGTTAGTGCTATGAATAAGAATTATAAAGGAGCTAGGCTTTATTTCTCCCCAGACAAGAAATCGATTGATGGCCTGAGCCAAACTTGCCTAAAGGATTTGAATACAAAGAACCAAAGAAATAGTTTGAGTCCTTATTCTGTGTCCCATTGACTATACAGGATATAAAACACATTGGCATTTTGACTTCCCTCATCATCCGACGCCTGGGGTCCATTCTCCACCAGTATCAGTCAAAATTTTGCCTGTGCACCAAGTTAGGTTTTAAGCGATATCGAACCGTATAGGAAATTATCGTTAAAACTTCAACATTGTTCAATTAGGTTTGCGCATATTTGCAGGAAATTCTGGCTAAATATATTAATTTCGATGAAGATTCTGCAATAGTTTTTGATTTTCTACTTGACAAGAAGCTATTGGGCTTCTTGTCAAGTAAGGATAAAGATAACAAATCGACGTCTTGAATGTCCTTCACATGCACATCAACTTTGTTTTACCTTTGATCAAAGAAATGATAAGTAGAAAAATTGAAAACGAATAGAATGAATATATTTTAATTTCTGAATATTAATGTGATGTGCTTTGAAAATAAATACATTCTTAAATATTACTTAAATAATATCATATGCTGAAATTGTAATTATTTTTGCACAAAGCAAGTATTATTCTATCGATGAAAGAATAATTGAAGACTTGAAGTAAAGAAAGCAGTAAGTGACAAATGAAACGTGACTAACAAAACGCAGAAACCCTTCAGTTTCCAAAATTATTCAAGTAAAAATAAATTTTCTCTACTATTATGCAGGTTCATATTGCGACTATTATTGAGATTCAGATTGTAAACCTGCATAATAGTAGAGAAAATTTCCTCTAAGTATTCTTTGCTTGTTTTTTCTTTAAAAAATGAAGGGTTTCTGGGTTTTGTTAGTCACATCCCATTCAGCAAGTTTCCTGACATTTTCCAAACAAATGGACGAAAAGCTTTAACAATGTAACTTACGAAAAAGAAAACTTTTAAAATTTTATTTCCATATAAAACAACAGGTTTCATCATTTATAAACACCCAATAGAAGGACTAAACATTGTGTTTGGACTTTGCCCTTTAATTCTTATATATGTTATAGAATTTAAAAATTTGATTTTTTATTCATGGCCTTTAGGCATCTAAGACTCAGGCCAGGATAGGGTAGGGGAAAGGATGCGGGAAGGCGTCGGCTAGGGTCTAAGTTGAAGGTACCATCCCGGCATTTGCCTGGTGTGACTGAGGAAAATCCCTGGAAAATCTGTCAGGATGATCGGCCGCTGGGATTGAACCCACGACCTTCTGAATGCTAGGCCAACGCTCTACCACTCGGTATATATGTTATAAATCTAACAACTCACGTAAATAGGCAATTTTTACAAAAGATGGTATTTAGTACCTTATTTACTTCAAACCACCGTTCATCTACCAGTTTATATATTGAATTAACACAGATATCCCGGCATTTTGAAACAAAGGAATAATACTGTGAAATTTTGATTCTTTTTTAGTTTAACTGGCTAGTTTGATTGACGTACTTATTAGAAGTACGAAAACAAATATGACATTTATATAATCAATCAAAATAATCTTTTTCTGCAGAAATACACTTTCGTCCACCGATCACAAAAAAGTTTCATGTCTATTTAAAAATATTAGATTCTGTAAAAGCAATGAAGTCACAATATTCATGACATTTTCATCTTTGTTGAAAATTCTTTCATAAAGAAATTATTCAGGTTTTAAAGTAAATGCTACTTTGTTTGGAGTAGACAGGAAAATAAACCGGGTAGACCTTATATTCGAATTGTTTAACGTTTAGATTTCCCTTGTGTGACAATATTTGAGTTGTTATTTTTTTATTTTATTTTCTATTGTACATTATTTTCCAGTTTCTCTCTTTTCTGTTAAGAGTTTGAAAACCAAGTATCGTAGATTGGACAACTGAATGTTTTTATGTTTTTCCCGAATATTATTTTTTTATATTAGTTTCTTTCTTTCTTTCTTTCTTTCTTTCAACAATCATAATCTGATGTGAGCAGTGGGTTTTATTAATCTATTTAAACGTATTCCTTAAACCTCTTCAGGAATATTACTGTAGTTAGATTTATTGTCTCTTTCGCCTCAGTTGCATTATTTTATTTTGGGTCTTGCAGTAACTATTTGAATAAATAAATGATCATGTAATATTAGTTATAAGCAATACATAGTTTCTTAACCATTTACTCAAACCGTATTTTTTTATAGATAATGGCATGAAAATTTATATACACATACTGACAACGATGCAAAACAGCATGAAGCCCTCCGGAATGTAATGGTTCCTTCCAGTGACTTGTATTTGCCTTTTTCCGCGCCCTTATCTCAACATTTTGAGTCGAATGTCACGTGAGTAACAATGTAAACAGTCAAAGTAAATTATCTAAAAAAAAGCTTTGCCAACCAATCTCCCAATCTAACAACTGTTGCCTTGTTTCTTTGGTGTCTACTAAAGGTCAGAGCGTACAAAAATAAACCTCGCATAATCGAACAACTCAAAGACGCTTTACGCAAGAGATTCAAACCGTTAACATCGACACTTTGAGAAAAGTATTTTAGAATTTGGAGAAACACATTTAACTGTGTTTGGATGTAGAGATATCCTCGATCACCATCGATTGTGAGCATATCCTGTCTTGCATCGTTGATGGTAAGAGTAAGCCATTATCTCAATAACATCATGTTTGTAGACAATTGTTGCTGCATATCCGGATCATGCTCATCCTCAATGAATCAGGATAATTGAAGTTCTACTATAATTACACTTTTGACATCGTTACAGGAGCTTGCAAAGAAGCTTAGCAAATACTAGCTTTGGTAAAATTCTGGCTTTCTGAACTTAGCTATAACGTGACGTGAGTTCAAATATAATTTAAAGCGGATTTTTTTTACTATGTACAAACAATCGTTCACAATATAATATTAACTCCCTTAATGAAGTGACGATTCGTATAGAGTGAATGAAACCGGCATCAAAGCATCAAACCGGCAGTATTTACGTCACAGATCGTTGCAAATAGAAAAGATTACTTTGCAACAGTAATGCTAGAATGAAGAAGAAGAGCACTTGATAACATTGATATCGGCTTGTTTCACAGTTTTGAGAAATATATTTATGTCAAACAACAATGTTATTTGGTTGCGGAATATATGTGATTATGTAGCTTAAGTTAAACTCCTATAAGCATTTAAAGAATGAGGATGTAGTATAGTGCGCACAGCGTAGGATGACAGTTTGTTTACAAGCAATATTGCAGATGCGAGTTTCAAACAATCAGTCTTCTTTCTCGCCTCGCCATTGGATTTCACAACGCTTGGTTGGAGTAACTCTATGGATATGAATTTACAAAAACAAACCAGCAAAGGCTCAGTGGCTTGCGTTGTTGTCATTGTAAGCGACAAATAGCCACAGCATGGGTTAAAAACAAATTGATTGACCCTCAATGCGAGTCTGAAATTAGACAGAGCAGACGAAACATTTCTCGATAACTCATAAATTTGATACATCAACGTTTCTTTCTTATGAGGTGAAAGAGTTGCAAACCGTTGATATGAAACATTGGTCTAAATTGTCATTGGGTACGTAAGAGAGACTTTAACGTAACTTTTCCTTTTTGTATTAGTCTTGCAGGGTTTTCTTCATCTTTCTGTTGTGATATTATTCGTTTCTGGGTGTGTGTGGATATTTTATAAACTTCTCGGGGTGCATGAAGACTGTTCTTTTACACCTTTAGAACTTTAGGAGGGTATTTTTCGTTCTCTGAACAAGGTAATATAGCTCCGCTCACCCCCTTAAAGAAGCACTGAAGATGTTATTAATGTTCTAAACGAGATTGTGAATTGCTAAAGGCGGGTGTTAAAACAGAGTTTAGAATAAATAGAATTACAATAGACACCAGCAATTTGAACCCGGACCAACACGCACGAAAGCAAGCATGCTAACCATTCAGCCAAGCATAGACCCAAAACAACTTATGCGATAGTATGAGATAATAAATTGAATTTTTAAAATGTCGGAAAGATCGATAATGGTGATTTGTTTTCACTATCAGCGCTTTCTCTCTAAATGGGTGTACTATATATAATTCCGTCCTTTTTATCGAAATAAAAGGAATTGAATTTTTGAATTTTTTATGGCCTTTAGGTATCTAAGGCTCAGACCGGGAAACGGGGAGGGGAAAGGATGCGGGAAGGTATCTATATTAAAGTTATTATTATCCCGGCAATAGCCTGATGTGATTCAGTAAAAACCCTGGAAACCCCAGTCAGGATGGTGGACCACAAGGATCGAACCCATGACCTCCCGAATCTTGCGCCTACGCTCTATCACTGAGCTACTGCGACTCGGTGTTGAAAGAAAATGAGAAATGAGGCGAAGTTGATAGCAGCTTGAAAGAAAACATACAGTATAAGCAACATAAACCTCATTATATTACGAGAAAAGGAAGGCCTGTTGACGTGATCACTTGTGAAAATATAACCGAACAAAAACACCAGAGGTGCAAAAAGTGGAGCCAAGTTCTTTAGCCCTAAAAAGGTGTGAAATGGGAGACGGATGA
>JAGDQP010007495.1:0-31477 GCA_022664845.1 Lepisma saccharinum | reverse complement strand
TGTGTGTGTGTGTGTGTGTGTGTGTGTGTGTGTGTTTATGTGCATGTGAGTGAGTGTGAGTTAGAGCCAGTGTCAGAGAAAAAGAATACGAGGAGAAACGATAGAGAGCATTGGCTTTTAGAGATTGGAATAAGTGTAACTTTGAACAGGAGTATGAGAGGAACGCCTTCACCATCGAATTGAGCTAAAAGCTTTTCTGATTGGAGCTGTCAGGAGCAGATCACCCCAAGCTGGGCCAGTCTATGACGAGCATTGTAACAAAATCAGCCGCGCCATGGACATGCCCAGCCAGAATCAGTCAGCTTCTTCTAGCTGAATCGAAGTCTAACAACGACATTCTAATCTGTCATTCCCAAGACTCCCGTCAGAGCACGAGCACTACGTCTTGAGAAAATTTTTCCTAATGCCATAAAAGCTCGTCATCGGAAAATTGGATTAAATCTTACGAACGCGGCCGCATAGAAGCACTGAAATGGGCCATATTCTACCCCCCCTGTATTCTTTTATAGGAATAAGGAGAGGCTGGAGGAGAAGAATTAACTTAAAATGATCCCCACTTCCTTTCCGAGACGTCGTAATGGAGACGTATTGGGCTACGAGTATAACGGCATTTCAAGAACATTGGACTTGACGAAAATTAACATTAAAGTAAGGCTATGAACAACTCCAACTATCCAACTTAACTTCCTATAATTCTCTTTATTTACATTGTACGGAATACTTCTAACGGAAAACAAAATATTGTGTTCGTGGATTCGCAATTACAGCGTGTTTGACTGCATTTACTGATACTGTGAATGAAAACCCTCTATTAATTTTCTAGTGGAACAACTATCGTGATAATTTATGATATAGGGACAGCTCATGATGTTCTGTTTTCCTTTGTTTACATGTTATTTGAAGTTAATATCTTTATATAAACAGAAAAGGACCCCTCACAAACCTTATGGAAATTGGATTTCGGTGGAATTGCCTGAAAGCGTGATATGTTGGAGATCTTGTCATCCTGATGGGCACAACCACCAATCACTGGTAGTTGGGCCACTACGAGACCACGTTTTTGTAAACACGCAAGGATAACGATATTTTTGGATTTCGGTGGAATGACCTGAAACCGTCGTGATACGTTGTAGATCTTGTCATCCTGAGAAACAGTCTCCATGGGCACAATCACCAATCACTGACCGTTGGGCCCAATGGCGGCTCGTGCCTCCAAAAACTAGTGGTTCACTAATTTTAAACACGTGCTTCTAAAGGAAAAATCATCAGTATGCTTTGAAAATTTTAACAGAACTAACTAACAACAGTTGCAATTGAATGCCTGAATTGCAAAACGTCCCAAGTCCATCCAAGCTCCCGTGGTTCTTTGAATGGAATGTTTGCTGGCCTGACGAATTACTAAGTTCTTTATTAATCCTGAAACACGTGGGCATGTATATATTTTTTAGTTTCATCTAAAAGCTGCGTAGATCCACTTGGGATTATATGCGATTCAAGTCTTTAATTGTGTTAGAGAATCTTTTATGCATTATCTAAATATTAGTTTGCAAACTAAAATATGTACACATTACTTTCATGCCGCTTAGTTAGAACGACGCAGAAGCTTCTCCTGATCTTCTAACAAAAGGGGTCTCTTTGTACAGGAAGTCAACCGTCTTTCCTACATGGTAGAAAATTTGTAAATCTATTTTTGTTGTAAATTTGAACCTTAAAAAAAAAAATCCTTACCTCGACTCGTTTGCTTTTGTTTTATCTCGAGAAAAGGAAGAGGCGTTCCTAACTCTTTGATGTAACATTTTTCTTCAGATGTTATTCATGCAAAATAGTTGTGTTAGAAATTGCACGGAGTGATTAACTGGGACTGTCACAGTTTCCTACAAAGCATGCATGCCTATTCTATATGCCTGGCATATTACCTTGCGCTTCTTCACTCTACTTCACTCAATAACACACAACAGCTATCCTGACTAAGGTTTTCCCTCAGCCACACCAGACAAATACCGTGATGGTACCTTCAACTTAGGCCCTAGCCGACACCTTTTCCTATCCTCATCCCGGCCTGAGCCTTAGATGCCAAAAGGCCATAAATAAAATTCAAATTCAAGTTTGTTACCAAGATCAACACCGTTTCTTGTGTTGATTTAACACAAGAAATAAGTGGTGGTCGCCCTGGGACATCGAAAATGTTGAATTAATACAGCTATTTTTTGCAGTATACTCTCCGCTTATAAAACATTCATAAACTAAAAAGAAATCGCTGGTATACCATGTGAAAATTCTTGTATTACATGATTGGATGTAAGTAACCGGGTACTTCATGTTAACATATTTACACAGTGATTCCGCCAGATTCCCCACAGCTTTAAATTTTTTGCTGTGAAAAATCGATAGAAACCGTAGACAACTTCACTTACACGCTCCCAATTTTGACTTTACACCCCCAAACTGAAAATCCTGGCGGAAACCCTGTTTACGGAATTCTAAAAGAGCGTTTACAGATTATATAACGTCTTGCTGAAAAGGCAGAAGATTTTTTCGTCAAGATACCCTCATTCTAAACAAACAAACAAATAATATTTCTGAAACTGATTCTATTTGTGTTTCTAGCGTAGTTCCGAAACCTGTCTTCATTACTATTTCTACAGGAAGCAACTGCACAATACATGCCCGCATATTATTTTGCGCTGACTCTTTAAAATTATAATTTCACTCTGCTTTACTCCACAATACACAAGATGTACGGTACGGCTATTCTATATACTAAAGAAAAGAAAAATATTTTAAATATATTTCTTAAGTTAAAATATATCTTTAATTGCGTCCATTTGATTTCCATTGTACTTTGCATGACCTAGACTAACTCTGCCGTTTGAATGAAGTATCTCCGAAGATTTCTGAACTAGAAACCGAATTAGTTGTTGTGCTTGCCTGAGCTACCAAGCCATGCAGCGAGAAATTACTTCCCTCTTCGCCCCTTCAAGCACCGAAGAGACCTCTCCGCTTCTCTTCGCCTCCCCGAAGAAAACAGCGAAACCATTTTTGAAAACAGCGAAAAGATTCGGAACGGGCCGGAAAACAACCACAGACTTATACACTGTTGAAGACGTTCCATAGACTAAAAAGAAAGTGACAATTTTTCACGTTCCACTGGACAGCACTTCTATAAAAAAAAGTAACAATCTTTACATTCAAAATTATGTATATTTTAGTGAATTAATTTTATTATTACTGCTCTGAAATACCTAACGGTTCAGTGAACCGTTGAACCCAAGAGACTGGTTGGGTCACTATGAGACCACGTTTTTGAAAACACGCAAAGATAACGATATTTTTGGATTTCTGTGGAATGGCCTGAAACCGTGACACATTGTAGATCTTGACATCCTGAGAAAATCTCCATGGCCGCAACCACCAATCACTTACTTTTAGGCCACTAGGACCTCACTTCGTTCAACACTTGCGAAGATATATTCCCAAGGAGTGGAATGGACTCTGACGGTAACGATTTTGTCCTGATATAATATCTGAATGTGCTCAACCTATATAGTACCAGGCGTCAGTTGTGGCAACCGAGAGACTCTAGCTCAGTTTTAGAGCTTTGGTTTGCAATAGGGAAGTTCGGCCCGGGTCGGCCATCGGGACTGGAGTTTTCCAGTTTTTTTTAGTCCCGCCAGGTGAATTCCGAACCCGACACTTGACTCCACTTCGTGGAAAATTGTACGATTTTTCCATACCTGACTGATAGCAAGTAGTCCATTTCCCAGGGCTGTACGATACGCGGTGTCGCAGTTTCGGGTTACAATGTATAAAAGGCTACGGTCCCTTTTTTCTCATCCCCTATGAAAGGCTACGGTTTCTTTTTTCATCCCCTATTTATAAAAGGCTACGAACCTCTTTTTCAACTCCAATTTACCATAGCAGAGGCACGGGTTTCCAGCATATACACTTTTCCCAACCCCTATTTAACATAGCAGAGATTAAAGAGGATTTAACCCCACATAGCAGAGATCGGCTACGAACACGTTTTTCAACCCCTAT
Source organism: Lepisma saccharinum (assembly GCA_022664845.1). Classification (NCBI taxonomy): domain Eukaryota; kingdom Metazoa; phylum Arthropoda; class Insecta; order Zygentoma; family Lepismatidae; genus Lepisma; species Lepisma saccharinum. Next base: position 27,439 of record JAGDQP010007495.1, on the reverse strand, counting down.
TTACCATAGTAGAGACTACAAGGATTTACCCCCCCCCCCCCACACACACACATTTCATTAAAAGCTACGGACACCTATTTAACATAGCAGACATTACACAGGAATTAACTTCACATAGTACACCAGTGCACGATACCTTAAAATGTTACGAACCTATTTTCCAACCCCTATTTAACATAGCAGGGATTACAACAGAGGACATAGGCTACGGCTACGAACATAGCAGCGGAATATAGGCTAGTTAACCTAAACCCAAATAACATGGAATAGGAGACTACGAAGCACCCCATAGAAGCAATTACATACACATAGCAGAGATTCTAGCCCTTATTTAACATGGCAGAGATTTCATAAAAAGGCTACGAAGCTCTTTTTGCAACCCTTATTTAACATAGCAGAGATTACACAGGCAACGTGCAACAGAGATTCGACACAGGAGTATATGATATTTAACCTAGCAGAGAGTACAACAGAAATTTGAAGTCCGTTTCCAACACAGCTCCTAGCAGGCAATTACATACACATTTTACCAACCCCTACTTAACACAGCACAGAGACTACGGTCTTTCAGGTATAGAATACACATTTTTGCCCACACCTATTTAACATAGCAGAGATTACAGAGGATTTAACCCCACATAGTACACCAGTGCACGATAACAGAGATTCCATAAAAGGGTACGAAGCTCTTTTTCAACCCTAAAAAACACTCCTTAACATAGCACAAATTACAGAGGCTACGGTCTTATAGGCATTATCACCCCTAATACGAACACATTTTCCCAGCCCCTATTTAACGTAGAAGAGATTCCATAAAAGACCATATACTATGAAAGAGTACGAAGCTCTTTTTGCAACCCTTATTTAACATAGCAGAGATTAGACAGGAATATATGTCCTTTAGGCTAGAGATTACAACTACGGCTACGAAGATATTTTACACATGAATATATGTCCTCTAGGCTAGAGATTACAACTACGGCTACGAAGATATTTTACACAGGAATATATGCCCTCTAGGCTAGAGATTACAACCCCTAGTGCACAATATGGTACCTTTTTTCAACCACTACTTAACATAGCAAAGATTACACAGGCAACGGGCTTACAGGCACATAACAGAGATTTGACACAGGAATATATGCTATTTAACTTCGGAGAGATTACAACAGAACTTTGAAGTTAGTTTCCAACACAGCCCCTAGCAGACAATTACATACAAATTTTCCCAATCCCTATTTAACACAGCACAGAGGCTATGCTCTTACAGGTATATAATACATGTATCCGCCCACACCTATTTAACATAGCAGAGATTACAACAGAAATCTGAAGTCAGTTTCTATACCTAACCCACACCCTACAACCAAGGGTAATAGTAGTCGGTGACTACCTAATATGAGTCTTTTGATACTACATGGGGCCTAAGTCAAGAAGATGGTACTAAGGTCAAAGGTCAAATATTTAACCGTGTATATTTCGTAAACGACGAAACATATTGAGATTCTCTTTCCATATTTGGTATGGGGGCATCGAATAGTATATGCTGACCTCGATGTCAAAGGTCAAATATTTAACCGTGTATAGATCGCAAACAAAGAGACATATTCGGATTCTGTTTTCACAGTGATATTTTTTTTCTGTGCTAATGTAAAATCTGAAGTCAGTTCGCCCCCCGTGGTCGTAGAATTATGAAACTTAGAATGCATTTTATTTGGGTCGCGGGAATGTTAAAAAAGAAAACAGCGGGCATGTTTGTAACTGCTGTTGTTTACGAGATATGATGGTTCGAATTTTTCGACTTTTGGTGCCACAATTATGAAAACCTCAAATTATGTTATTTTTTCACGTTAATACTGAATTTGAAAACAACTTCTTTCTACCTATTATTGCTTCCCAGATATGGCAACTGGTGGTTCGAATTTTAACATTTTAGCCGCAGAGATTCGCAGATTATATGTTATTTGGGTCGGTGATGCCGAATATGAAATATTCTTTTCTCTACCACCTACCCTTTCTGAGATATGGCGGTTCGAATTTTGTCGAATTTGTACATTTTAGATGCAGAATTGAGAAACTCGCAGATTATATGTTATTCGAGTCGGTAATGAAGAATGTGAAATTTGCTTCTCTCTACCTATTGTCGCTTCCAAGATATGGCGGTTTGAATTTACCGAATTTTGACATTTTAGACGCTGAATTGAGAAACTCGCAGATTATAGGTTATATGGGTCGCTGATGCCGAATGTGAAATTTTCTTATCTTTAGCACCAACCCTTTCCAAGATATGTTGGTTTTAAATTGAGAAACTCGCAGTATTCGAGGTCGTTGAAATGTGCTTCACTTTCTCCCAACATAGCAGAGATTACGATTCCATGTCAAAAGGGCCCGGCCAAAAGAGCCCGGGTGAAATGGGCTCCGCGACAAAAGGGCCCGGGTCAAAAGGGCCCCGCGACAAAAGGGCCTTGGTCAAAAGGGCCCCGTGACAAAAGTGCCTTGCTTCAAAAAGTATTCGCGATAAAATGGCCCGAGGCAATGCTGCCAGACTTTAGTACTCGAACGCGTGCCGTACAGACAAGCACAAACACACATACAAACAGACAATAATTAAAAGAGCTTCTTTTGCCACCAAAGATAAAAAAGAGATCTCAAACGATTCCCTTAGTCAAGATAATATGACACTTCCTATATGATTTTTTAAACTCTAGTCACAGATGAAATGTTTAGCATCGCAGTTGTGGATGCGCTTTCTCTTATTTATATTGGAACTGACAATATTTGAAATTGGAAGAATATAGATAAGAGAGGTTTCTCACTGTAGCAGTCAACATTTCATCAGGCAATCGTGATTTCTAAAAATTTTAATATTTTATTTAACTAACTAACTAATTCTATGGCTTATGGAACTCGCAAGTTCATCGCCGCAGTAACAAACGTTCGCCATTTTATTCTATCCTGGGCAGTATCAAGCTAGTTTTCATCACGAACACCTACTTCTCGAAGATCTCTTCTAATATTGTCCTCCCAACGACGTCTCGGTCTTCCCAATATTTTATTAAATTTAATATTTTTAAAGCCACGTGCATGAAGGTGATAGCGACAGCTACTATCTTTGGCGTGCTGGGACCCATTGCAAACCATGGACTCTCCCGTTTATATTAATTATGATTCTCCGCTTTCTTGCACGAGTTTATACGGTTCGGAAATCTAAAAGGGAGAGCATGCCGTGGTCCCATAATTTGTTCCAGTCAAGTTTTATTTCTATATATTTGATGGTGTGTCGGCTTCCGGATATCCACATGGTTAACGTTCTCGCCCTTAGTGCGAGCAGTTCCGGTTTCGATTCTCAGAATTTTGGTACTTGTGCAGTATCGTGATAAATATTGGGGAGATACCTTGAATGCAAGAAGTAGCAAACTTAGGTCATGGGACCCAAAATACAACTGCGATGGGAGCCGATGCGTTGAGTAAGCACTACCTAGCTAAAAGCCGTTTGAATTTGAATTTTATTTATTGCATTCAAGCATCTGAGGTTCAGGCCGAGCTAAAAGCCCTCTTGCAGTCCTTGGCACTCTACGGAATGTCGTACCAGTAGTTTAGGGTTCAGTTAGTAAACAATAAGATATGATTTTGGATGTTCGAAACGTCAGTGTGGCAAATTTTTGCATGACTTGAAAAAGAAACGAAATCATGAGTAATATTTTCTCGCCGTGAAAGTCTAAAAAACCTTATTCATATGTCCATCAACACTTTAATTTGTAGCGACAGAAAAGCGGAAAGCCGACCTGGCGGTAGAGTTGTAAGCGGCGGTTATCCGGCGACCTAAAGGTCCCGGGTTCGAATCTCAGCTGGGGCATGGATGTTTGTTTGTGGATTTTAAAATTAACAGCTAAGGCTCTCGAGACGGGCCGAAGTCATTAGTTACTAAAATGGATATATATATATATATATGAGTGCTTAACCTGAAAATAACCTTATAATTCAAAAGTCGATTTTTTTGTATTTTTCATTTTTTTTTTTGTTTATCATTGAGCATCCCGAAACGAAAAAAGAAATCTAGAAATGAAATTTAACAATCCGTGAGTCAATTCACCTTAACAGTGTTAGTAACGATTGAATTTGTGAAAGTGGATGCCCTGATTTCGGCATTTGCTTGGAAGGCTGCAATAAACCCAAGTAGCACATCCACATCGGCCAATATGGGCATAATGGATTTTACGACATCAATCGATATCGTTCAATGACATGGGCCCCACATTGGACGGCAAACATCTTGGCCAATATCGGGCAACGATATTGATCGACATCGGGATGACATCGTTCGACATCGATCATCGACATTACTCAATATCGGGTATTGACATCTCTCAATATCGGGCCTTGACATTGTGATGATGTTTTTTACTATTTTTGGAAGGAATTTCCCCTTTTTATTTAGGACCACCAACATAAACAAACCAACAAGAACTAGTAAATCACGTTAGAAGTGTAAAATAAAGTTATTAGTGCTGTAAAGAATTCTATTTATCTGTAGCTAAAGCTACATCTATTCTGTGTGCTATTGGATTGTAACATTTGTCGACCACTGCAAGTTTGTAAAATAATGATATTTTCGATGTTACGTTCACGCTAAGATTTTGTTGTTCCACTCAATTGTAATCATTCACGTCTCTTCCGCTTTCAACTTTTTAAAAATATTTTTTCCCAAGAGGTTAAAAGTGAAATGGCCATGATTACAATGAAACAGCTTCAATTGAAGAAAATGATGTAAAACAAATATAAATTAATCTAACTCTATCATCTCCTGTTATGAAGAGGAACCTGTCTTAACAACCACATGACCTGGAGAGAATACGCTATTTTCTATCACACGAACGAAACAGAAGTGTAAAATGTCCACCGGTTCTAGCGGTGTACGATAACAAGCCTTTGTTGACCTATATTACTATAAACCTTTGTTGATTTGTCTATGTACTTACAGTGATCAAAGTATCCTCGGGAAAAAACAACTTTAGCACTTTATTTGTCTATGTCATTCCCGTGAAAGGGGACGTTATTTTTACATTGTAACATGCTTCAACGAGTTAAACAAAGCTGGCCGCGTACTGACAACAGCATTAAGCTTACCATATTTTATCACCAGAGGGATATAGCATCGCTTGAATAAACATCGGTTAGCCCATATGGATCGACATTGATCAACATAGATATCGGTTAACGACATGGACCGATATGGTTCCATGACGAATGCTCTATTTTCTGATTTTAATATATTTATTATGAACAAATGTTTCGTAGAAAATAGATTTATTCTTTTCACAATACTTTTTATAGTTTTAGAAAATAAGTAAATTAGTGATGCCGATAATGGATGTCGATCCCATATCAATCGACGTGGGCTCAAGCGGACCGCTCTCCCGCCCGCATTAACGATGTGGAGCGATATGGGTCCCATGAGCAGAGTTTGGGCATCGATCCGAGAAGCTTGCAGTAAAAAGATTGCATGCAACTTCCACTAAGTTATTTTATCAACTGTGATGTAATCGTGATATGCACTCCAGGAGAGCTTGACAAAAGTAGATCTTACTTTAAAATACATTATTTTTTGCTGTAAGAATATAGTTGAGGTACCGGTAAATAATATTTTTTATCGTAATTAAAATTTAATAGTATATATCTGTCCATATTTTACGAAATTAAAGCTTGTAAATGTTAAACAAGTACAAAAAGGCAGAAAATTTAAAATTATCTGAAATATATTAGTTCTGTCGGTAATTTATTCTACAGATGAAAATGATCCAAGACCTCAAGGTCAAATCTCCTCGTAGTCTAAAATCAGTTTCCTATCTAAAGATAGAGGAATAAGTTGTTTGATTTTCTTCACAAATAATAATAATAATAATAATAATAATGCTTGTTATTTACACACAATTAATCAAGTTGTCATTATGTGGTTATGCACTAATCTCATTCTGAAAAGTATGACAAACATATATACACCAACACACACACACACACACACGAGCTCGCACACACACACACACACACACACACACATGTATGCATACGTGGTAAGATATATGGATGGCTGTAAAAATAATATAGGGTATAAGTGAATATGAATTACACACCCCAATAACTTTAGACAGCCCCCTTCGACGATATTCCTGGCGTACTCCCTGGTACCAAGCTAGACGTCTTCTCTAGTGGGTAAGTGTGTGCACAATCACTCCAAATTCACTTCATTTTCTCGAAAAAGAAGGACAATTTTATCTTGTGAATTTTTATTTTAAAGAAAACGTGTCTATATCAATTAGTCTTAAGCTGATCGTCTTAATATTCATAACTGGAGACTTGTCGTAGAAAACACTGATAGTGCCAAAAGTAAAATGTTTCAAGAGAGCGTAAAAACATATTAAAACGGACATAAGAACCTACATATTCTGCCATCTTTGAGATAACGGTTGGACTACTTACAGTAACATATTGGACTTTCCGTGTTTACTACTGCATTTGGGATGGGACATAGTATAGGAAAATAAAATTTGCTGGTTGTGGCACTTTCAGTGTTTCCAACAGCAGGTCTTATTCATAAAAGACGTTACGAAGTTCGACGACAAACTGAAAAATAATGCCAAACTTCCAAAATTTGACAACTCTATTTATTACTAATTTTTTATATCATGCCAAGGTGAGCAATCTCGAAAACCATTATCGTCCTACGGTTATGCACTGAGACGAGGAGAAAAAACTAAAAGCGAGGTGCAATCGTTGGTGCGAAAAAAATAGCCAACTAGCCTGCAACATTTCATACAATGTACGTACAATATATACCTTACTGCGATGTACACTTCATGGATCACCTCAAATATACAATAAACAAATGATTTCTTGACGTTTGGTAAATGAATTCAATTAAACTGTTTAAATCATAATTCTAATAAATTGTTAGATAAAAAGTAAGCTCGATGAAGGTAGGGAGATAGCAGAACAATCGCACAATACAAGTCACAAAATTCAGCACATAATTATGTTAATATTGTGACAAGCAGGTTTATGAGCGTTAACAAGCAGAGTACAGCTTACTTATATATCAAGGAGAAAATAAGAAACTAGTGGCGTTAGTTAAAAGCACTCAACATATTTAAAAATTCTCGTAAGTATTTTACGCCGTTTAGACACTATTATTGCGATTAAAACCGGTAATTTACTTGGTTAGTTCTTTGTGGTATTCTGTGCTGTGCGTTTGTGTATTATTCAACTCAAGCTATTGTTAAAAATGCGTCTTCATTTTATACTGAGTCAAAAGGGTATTGTGAGTTACTTTTTCACAATAACTATATTTATAGATATGATAAAAGTCTTAGTGGGGGTAATGAAGCTTGGAAGTGCATTGAATACAGGGTTGCTAAGTGTGCGGGACGTGCACATACGACAGATATGGAGGACAACAGTGATATATTATTCGCTTCAACAATGGAAGGAAGATATTCACATAATCATTTGCCTCAACCAGTGGAAGCTGAGAAGAAGAATTCAGAATCAAGTAAAAAGAACTGCCTCTTCTTGCAACGACCCACCTGCAAATGTCATCGTGCCATGTACAACTGATATATCTTCAGCAGCTGTAAGTGCTGCACTTGCAATTTTTTATGTCTTGAAGATAAAAGTACAAAGGAAGGAAAACGGCTGAGATGGTACCAGCGAACCCTACGGACATCAATAATTTAGTTATTCCCCCTCCTTACCAAGTGACATTAACAAATCATAGGTTTCTCTTGGATGACATTGGGGACGGTCCGAATCGTATACTTATTTATGCAACGGAAAGGAATCTAGATCTCCTCTGTGAATCTCCAGATCTGGCATCAGATGGCACTTTCAAGGTCGTGCCGGTATTATTAAAACAACTGTGGACTATTCATGTTTTCAGAAATTCTATCGTGGTGCCAGTAGTGTTCGTTCTAATGCAGAATAAACAACAAGCCACGTATCGAAGAGTCTTAGATCAGCTGAAGAATCACAGACCCAATCTCAATCCGTCAAGTATTATGATTGATTTTGAAGTTGCCGCAGCAAACGCATTAAGTGAAGTCTTTCCTGGAGTGAATATTCGTGGGTGTTTCTTCCATTTCACACAGAATATTTGGCGTAAAATTCAAAGCAATGAACAAATTCTTACAAGATAATTGGAAAATCCAGATTTCGCTCTCAATGTAAGACAATTGGCATATCTTGCGTTCGTTCCGGAGAATGATGTTGAACAGGCATTCGATGCTTTGTGCAGACAGAGTTCTTTACTGAAAACGCAGAGCTATTACAACCTTTAATATACTAATTCGAAGACACATGGATTGGCCGTCCTTAACGCGGCGGTAATAGGCGTCGTCCACTTATATGGTCCATCAAATGGAACCAACATGAAGCAAGTCTAGCAAATCTCCCGAAAACAAACAACGATATCGAAGGATGGCATAGAAAATTCAGTGCTTTTCTTGCAGCCCATCACATCAGTATATTTAAATTCATTGACGGACTGAAGAAAGAGCAAAGAATGAATGAAGTACAAATGGAGCAGGTAGTTGCGGGACAAATTCTGCACGCCAGTCGGAAAAAGTACAGTGAAGTGAGAAGACGTGTACTCGCTATTGTTGAAGATTACGGTCAAAGACCCTTGTAAAACTTTCTTCGGGGCTTGGCTCATAATTTTCAATTTCAAACTTTGTAAATGTGTAAAGTGACGTCAATCGCTTTGTGAACAGAAAAAAAACTATCACTGTCAAAATTGATTTTCTTAAAATGGTGCTGTTTCTGTTGATAGTTTCATAACTTGCACTTATTTTTTTAAATATAATTTAGAAATTGTGTAAAATGGGAGTTACTTCCACCAAACTGTAAAGTAGGTTAATGTTGATCAAACTAAAGTGCCTCACATTTTCAAGTGTTCATTTTATTTTGTACTGTAACAGATATATCAATATATAGATTAGCTAAAATTTACACTTTCGCTCACACGTTTCTCCAACTGAACTAAGAAACATAAAACTTTGTGATATCCAACACTGTTTCGTGTAAGCAACTTTAAGTTTTTTTTTCATCTCAATGTGCACAACATGTTTGCAAAAATAAAATTTTAATGTTATAATGTTTGTAAAGTAGCTCTATTTTACCGGTTTGTATAATCGTTTACATTTTAAATCTGCCTTTTATTTGTTTAACCTTTAAGGCTGTTTCTAGAACAACGACAGTTTTCTTTCGTTGCATTAAGTTATTAATCTCGAAGGTCTACGCGCGCACCTGTTTAAGGCTATATTAAGACTGTGTCTAGAGCAAAGACGGATTTCTGTCTTTGGTTTAAGTTATTAACCTCGAAGGTTAATTTGCAAGTCTGTACATCACTAGGTCATATAGAGTTGCTTCTTTGTTTATACATCACTGCCTTTCTTGGATTACGTTACAAACAGTAACATTAACTACTTACGGGTCTTATTTTAGTATACGTCGGGTGTTGCTTTCGAAGGCGAGGCGACTTGAAGTACATAGTCTAACTTAACCCAACCTAAACTCTGTTAGTTAATAACATGTCACTATAACTTTTCTATTGCGGTTAATGGATTGGAAACTGGAAGATTTGTTTGAGAAAAAGAACACTGAACTGCAAGATGGATTCAGTGTACTGATTGAATGGAACCGAAGTCGGGCCCGAAATCACTGTTCAAGAGGAGTGATTACTCCGTTGGAAACGTTTAAAAGTAAAATTGAGATTTTCTTCTAAAATACCATAATATTTACATCGTTTTCTACACGGTTAAGTAGAAAGAGATGGCCTATGGAGGTACAGAGTGAAACTACTGCCTCATTGGCACAGTTTTCTGGCTTAGATCAAAGCGTAGAATCAGGAAACTACAGTGGGAAAGTAGGTTAATTATTCAGTTATAACTATTTTTCGGGGGGAATTAATTTAGGAGATATACTTTACAAGACGCTCCAGGGATGATAATAGTACCTGTATTATTTAATGCTCCATATTGACTACTTTTGTTACACGGTATCAGAATAAGCATTTTAGTTATTCTTTACACGGGTGTTCAAACCAAAGTTTCCAGGGGCAAGGTGAACCAATCGTGGTTCGCCATTTGATGTCCTGTAAATGCGGACTAGAGTGCAATTACGCGTTTGAAACACTTGAATCCTATCCCAAGACAAGACAATTAGCATTCCTGTAGACTATATTTGTCCATTTTCTCCTTACATATTCTATAAATGTGCTTTCAACCACTCTTTTTTCGACGAATATAAGGAATACTTCCCTTTCTAGCAAAACTTTGATCCAAAATCATTACTTTTCACTTTATATCTGCACGACATTACAATTATGACGCTATTTCCTAGTTGTAAAACAGGTCTGGAAGCATAAAATGCACGCAAAATCCATTTTGTACACAAAGATTACGCCTTATCTTCCTTTTACGGATTATAATTAAGTGAAATTGAATAGAAACATCCTGATTGACATGTCAAATTTTGACATTCATGTACGATTTAAAGTTTAAATTTATGAAGACTGTTAATTCATAAATTGACCACAATTTTACACAGTTCTACTATTAGGCTATTTTTTCTTTATTTTTTGTTCGAATTTAAGAAGGATAAACGGGAAAAGTGGGGAATTTTGAAATATAAGCAATTTTCTACATGTACCGTACCTTCTCTCTAAGCGGCTTATACACAACTATCGTGAACTAAGAGCTGGTTAGTGTCGTGCATTGGACTTCGGAGCAGCACTTGGGAGGCAGGCAGGTTCGAGTCCTGCTGTCGGCGGTTTCGAACGAGATTTTTCCCAGGTTTAGCAACATTCTGATGGATAACTTGCTCAACATTTATTGAATATAACCCACTCCAATGAAGTATAGAGTGTGATATTAAAGTAAGACGCTTACATGAATTATATACAAATAATAAAATATACACTGTATGGACAAAAACTTAGTGTCATATTAACCACTGAATGTTATCATAATTATTTATTTAATTTAAGGTAAAATGTCAATTTCATAAACTAATACCACCTCCTCCTACCACATGCTCTATAAACTCTTCGTGAAGCGGAATGTCTAGTAAAAATCTCTTGGAAAGTATGTAACAATCGCTTGCGAACAAAGCTAAGCGAAAACATCAGGCAATGCATGCAACGCACGTAAACGTAGGAAAAGCCCCCTAAGAAAATCCTGAGTATTGTGTTTGTATCAATAAAATGTTAATTTGATGTACTATCACCTCGTCCTACCACATGCACTGTAAACACTTAAAGAAACTTAAAGAGGTAAATAACTTAAAGAAACGACCGTCGTTGCTCCAGACATGCCTTATTATTAATTTCTGATGGCGTCATGGTAATGTATTAGCAGAGGGAAAATTTCTCTCTCTAGAGATTGCTTTGTAATCTTCATTAAACTGAGTAAATATATCTTCTTTGTTTGATACAATCTACGTTTTTTTAAATTTTAATCTGTAAAAGCGATTTGGAAGCCTCTCTTGCTTCACTCCTGGGGACCTTTTTACCCGGGCTCTTTTGTCCGGGCCTTTCTGACATGACACCCAGAGATTAGACCTTAGTCTACACTGTAACTGAACTCGTCTCGCGCCAAATGCAGAAAGCTTGAATGCGTCAATTATTTCGTAGCTGTCACCAGGTTCTCGGAAAGCGGGATAATTGTAATAATTACTATATTCACAAGATTCACAGAACTCATGTAAGCAATTACACACAAGAAATAATATTTTATTTGTTCTTTGACGACATGCTAAACGTCAAACGTAACAAATACACGTTCGGTATGGAATTCCAAAAATCATACAGAAAATTACAAACCAGCGTGGTGTTGGAGGAGGTATTAAATGTGAAATTTCACGCTTCTCAGATTGTATTTTATTAACCAGTCATTATGATTCAATGGTTATGGATGTACTATATTTTTTCATTCGAAAAATCGCGGTTTCCTTAATGGATGTACAGTAGGTAGCTCTGCCCCAATGTTGGTTGCATACGAGTCGGGCCAATATTGAATTACATTCGGAGAACACCGCTTGCTTTCCTTGCATGGTTTTGATTGCACTGCCGTATAATCTACGCTTTCCAACATATGGGGGCTCTTTCGGTCCCAAAACTAGGAAACTCGCAAATTTTCGCAGTGATGCAGAAGTTCTTTCGCTTCCCTTATATGGCAGTTGAAATTGAGAAACTCGCTAATTGGGTCAGAGATGAAGTAATTGCACATAGCTTCAACCGTAACAGAACTCGTCTGGCTCCAGGAATTATTTTCATACTAGCGAAATGCACAAAACCTTGAATGCGTTGTAACTACCACCGAGGCTGCAACCTATAGTAAAATGGTTCGGCGCCAGTAGTGTTCGTACAAAATATGGGTTTCGGCCAACAAAATAATGTTATCTTCGGATGACGTGTGAGACATTTTCCAGCTGCATGGGTAAATAGGACATACGAAATACTGTTTTAAGTAGAATTCACCATAATATCAGATGTTTGATACTTTGTTGGCTAAATAAAATATACGAAACGTATGTGAGACGTCTTCCGACCCATGTTTTGATGATGGTGCTTTTTGCCATCAAAGTACCATTTCAGAGAGTCATATTTAGCTATGAAAGAGATATTCTAGCATGCAATTCAGGTAGAAAATAGTCTTTCAGTTGTAATGTATTGTTCAAATGTTAGATTTCAACTGACATAGAGGTCGAAAACTGACATTTGAAATACCTTCTAGCCTCTGAAATGTAATTCTGTATACAAGTTTCGGTAGAAAGACAAGCAGTGTTCGAAGTACTTTGAATAAAAGGAAGGCTAGAAAGGATAAATTCTACCAGGAAAATGCTACTTGAAAAGCAAACTGACAAAAGTATGGTCTATAGGAACGCCTTTTTTTTTTCGATTAAACTGTTTTGCACCCCATAATTTCATTTATACGACATGAATTGATAAATTAGTCCATGTCCTTCTTTCCTAAGGTGAAATATTAATGACTAAAATATTTTTAAACTAGCTGCAACTTGCTTTTATATTCACTTTCTTATGGCTTCATTGTTATAATACTCTGAAGTAACACGGGAAACTGTTTGTCGTCTAATGCCATAATTCGGTCCCTGCAGCTTTTGTACAAACTGGCGTGTGAGACGTTTTCCAGCTGCATGGTTAAATAAGACACACAAAATACTGTTTTAAGTAGAATTCACCCTAATATCAAATAGTTGGTGCTTTGAATGGACAAATAAAACATACGAAACGTTTTCGAGACGTCTTCCGACCCATGTTTTGAGGATAGTGTTTGCTTTTGCCATCAAAGTGCCACTTCGGAGGGTCATATTTAGCTATGAAAGAGATATTTTAGCATGTAATTCAGGTAGAAAATAGTCTTTCAGTAGTAATGTATTGTAGAAATGAATTAATTTTGGGATATTTTAAGAATTTATAGGGTAAAAGAGTGACAATTGTGAATACGCCACCTCGTAAGCAATAAGTTGGTGTTGATGAATATATATCGAGAAAAGCGACATTTCACCTTTATTAAAACACAAAACGGTCTAATTAAGAGCCCATATTTGATGAAAGAGGCATTATCCAGAAAATATTTTTGAGGTGTCATTGAAATGCGAAAATAGTCGAATAATGCCATATTGGAGAGAGCTTGCTTAGATTTTCCCGGGAATGTGCTTGCATAAGTGAAGTAAGGTTAATTGATCAAAGATGTCTGTATTTCACGCTGTGCGACCACATGAAGTCAATATTTAAATTTTTGTAGCATGCATTTCAAGCAGAAAAGGACAAATTTACATAATTCCGACTACTTCGAAAGACATGGAGGTCGAAAACTGACATTTGAAATACCTTCGTCATAATTTTAAGTAGAATTTAGCCTCTGAAGTGTAATCCTGTAACAGGTTTTGGTACAAGGACAAGAAGTGTTATTGAATGAAACGAAAGCTAGAAAGGAGAAGGCTACTTGAAAAGCAAACTGACAAAATGTGTTCTATACGAACGCTTGTTGTCTCGATTGAACTGTTTTGCACCGCATAATTTCATTTATACGACATGTCTTTTTTCCTAAGGTGAAATATTCATAACTAAAATGCTTTTAAACTAGCTGCAACTCGCTTTTGTAGTATTTGTGCATCTAAGGCTTCATTGTTAGAATACTCTGCAAGTAGACGGGAAACTGTTTGTCGGCTGATGGTTGATGGCGTTATCTAGTTTTATAGACATACTAACGTATTTCCAAAACCTACTTAGTCACAAGTATGGCTAGGATACGAACTTTTCAAGGAGTAAAGTCTTCAGAGATAAACGGCAAAAGGCATGTTTTGAGTTAACATGACATGATGGGGGTCCATAAAAAGCCTGTCCTCTCTCACAAGACCACAGACACTGTCACACTAGGTAATAATTGGTTGACGAAGCCAATAAATTGCAGAGAGCACTGAATTGTGACTTAGTCTGCTGCAGGTGAACGAGGGACCAATGGCTACTTGTGCAATGGGGCCGTCGAGTGTGTGCTGGCATGGACACCTACCTTGTTTTAGTATAATGTGTGATGAGTGGTTTTACGATATTCCCTTTCACTCTAACCACGAGTGTGTAGACTTAAGCAAGGAAATTAGTTTGCATGGTGATCGTATTAACAACTCCTTTGGTTTGTGATCAAATATAGTGAATTCCACACTGCTTCTATTAATGTACTACATAAATTTCTCACTATATATATATAAATAATAACAAACTTTGATTGTAAGGACAGAATGTGGTTAATCTTGATGGTGAAAAATACACTGTATTTATAAACTTGCAATAACAGAGATCTCCACTCCTTCTAAATTTGAATATACAGCAGGGCTTGCATTCGTATAGGGATAAAACACGTAATTTGTAGTAACAAGGAACTTTTATTGCGCATAAGCAAAATATATACAGACTAAAACATTTCCGAATAATACAAAAATATTGTAATAACAGAGTTGATACAAGCTGTTGAACAATAGTGCTTTTCCACACAACTAATATAAACAGTGTTGTAATAAAATATTGCGACTGGATACAAATTTTATAAAACAATATTACGTAAAGAGAAATTATATTAAATATTTTTTCCTGTACAATAACAGTAGTATTATAATAAAAGTATTAACAAGTATTCTAATTTGCATTTTATTCCAAACATTATTCACAACTTTGAAAAATAATATTTTACGTAACTATTAAATAAAAATTCCAAAAAAGATGTTTTTAGGTTCGCAGAATAACTTTATTAGTTTTACTTTCACAGAAGAAAGTTTGTTACGTAAACTTTTCTTTACGAAAACTTTTCTTTACGAAAACTTTTTTCTGTTAAACAAGATCTAATCTCTTTTTTAGAAAACATTTTATGTTATGAAAACATTTTATACAATAACAATTAAATATTTTTCTTAGAGTGATTTCCTTGCTTAACTCTACACACTCATGGTTAGAGTGAAAGGGAATATCGTAAAACCACTCATCACACATTATACTAAAACAAGGTAGGTGTCCATGCCAGCACACACTCATTGCACCATTGCACAAGTAGCCATTGTTCCCTCGTTCACTTGCAACAGACTAAGTCACAGTTCAGTGCTCTCTGCAATTTATTGGCTTCGTCAACCAATTATTACCTAGTGTGACAGTGTCTGTGGTCTTGTGAGAGAGGACAGGCTTTTTATGGACCCCATCATAACATGTTAACTCAAAACATGCCTATTCCCGTTTATCTCTGAAGACTTTACTCCTTGAAAAGTTCGTATCCTAGCCATACTAGTGACCAAGTAGGTTTTGGAAATGCGTAAGTATGTCTATAAAAACTAGGTAATGTCATCAACCATCAGTCGACAAACAGTTTCCCGTGTAGTTGCACAGTATTTTAACAATGAAGTCTTAGATGCAGAAATACTATAAAAGCGAGTTGCAGCTAGTTTAAAAGTATTTTAGTTATGAATATTTCATCTTAGGAAAAAAAGACATGTCGTATAAATGAAATTATGAGGTGCAAAACAGTTTAATCGAGACAACAGGCGTTACTATAGACCATATTTTTGTCAGTTTGCTTTTCAAGTAGCATTTTCCTGGTAGTATTAGTCCTTTCTAGCTTTCGTTTTATTCAAAGTACTTCAAACACTGCTTGTCTTTGTACCAAAACTTGTATACAAATTTACACTTCAGAGGCGAGAAGGTATTTCAAATGTCAGCTTTAGACCTCCATGTCGGCAGTATGTAAATTCGTCCGTTTTTCCTTAAAATACATGTTACAAATACTTAAATATTATCTCCATGTGGTCACAAGGCGTGAAATACAGCCATCTTTAATCAATTAACATTAATTCCGATTTTAATATATTTTAATATATAATATACAAGTTACTTTCCGAAAAAATCTAAGTAAGCTCTTTCCAATATGGCATTATTCGACTATTTTCGAATTTTAATGATACCTCAAAAATAGTTTTCTGGATAATGCCTCTTTCACCAAATATAGGCTCTTAATTAGGCCATTTTGTGTTTCAATAAAGGTGAAATGTCACTTTTTTCGATATATATTCACCAAAATCAAATTTTCGATAACACCAACTTTTTGTTTACGAGGTGGCATATTCACAATTGTCACTTTTTTACCCTATAAATTCTTAAAATATCCCAAAATTAATTCGTTTCTACAATACATTACAACTGAAAGACTGACTATTTTCTAGCTGAATTACATGCTAAAATAGCTCTTACAGAGCTAAATATGACCCTCCGAAGTGGTATTTTGATGGCAAAAAGCACCAACTATCATCAAAACATGGGTCGGAAGACGTCTCACACACGTTTCGTATGTTTTATTTGTCCATTAAAAGCACCAAACATCTGATATTAGGGTGAATTCTACTTAAAACAGTATTCCGTATGTCTTATTTACTCATGCGGCTGGAAAACGTCTCACACGTCATCCGAAGGTAACATTATTTTTTTGGCTGAAACCCATGTTTTGTTGAAACACTACAGGCACAGAATAATTTTGCTAGTCACGATAGGTTGCAGCCTCGGTGGTAGTTACAACGCATTCAAGGTTTTGTGCATTTGGCTATTATGAAAATAGTTCCTGACGCCAGACGAGTTCAGTTACGGTGGAAGCCCTGTGCAACTTCTGCTTCTCGGACCCAATTAGCGAGTTTCTCAATTTCAACTGCCATATAATGGAAACGAAAGAAGTTCTGCATCAACGTGAAACTTTGCGAGTTTCCTAGTCTTGGGACCGAAAGAGCCCCCATATGTTGGAAAGGGTAGTTTATGGGGGTTACATGCGTAGGACCAACACGGCGTTAGACCAACAATAATAACCGGCGTACGACCAACACGGTAAAACACAAATCTTGATAATAATGAAATAATTATGTAATAATAATTTTTGTAAAAAAACTCTAGCGTGGATTGGCACCGCGTAAGGCCAACATGGCGTTTGACCAATACGGCGTTGGACCAACACTTCGTTTGAGCGACACGGCGTTTGACCAACACGGCGTTGGGACAACACTGCGTTGGACCAACACGGCGTTGGACCAACACGCCGTTGAACCAACACGACATTGAACCAACACGGCGTTGCACCAGGAATAAAATTGACAGCGCCCTAGATATATAAAACCTAAAAACATAATAAAAGTTATCAACTTAAATTATTTTTTTGGGCACTTGCGTAGAACCAACACTGCGTTAAACCAACATCGGCATGAAACCAACATTTCGTAGAACCGGAGTTGGACCAACATGGAGTTGAACCAACACGGCGTCCGACCAACACATGTTTTTCCTCTGGAGTGTTGGTCGTACGCCGGTTCTTGCTGCTTGAGAAGCTGTTGGTCGTACGAAGTGTTGGTCCAACGCCGCACTCCCAGATTATAATGCAATGTCATCAAAACCATGCACAGGAAACCAAGCGGTGTTCTCGGAATGTAATTCAATATTCACCCGACTCGTATGCAATCAACATTGGGGCAGGGCTATCTACTGTACATCCATTATGGAAACCGCGATTTTTCGAATGAAAAAATATAGTACATCCATAACCATTGGATCATAATGACTGGTTATTAAAGTACAATCTGAGAAGATAGAGTGGAATTTCACATTTAATACCACCTCCAACACCACGCTGGTTTGTAATTTTCTGTATCATCTATGGAAGTTAGGTTCGACGTTTAGCATGTCGTGAAAGAACAAAGAAAATATTATTTCTTGTGTATAATTGCTTACATGAGTTCTGTGAGTCTTGTGAACATAGTAATTTTTATAATAATCCCGCTTTCCGACAGCCTGGTGACAGCTACGAAATAATTAACGCATTCAAGTTTTCTGCATTTGGCACGAGACGAGTTCAGTTGCAGTGTAGACTAAGGTGTAATCTCTGCTATGTTGGGAAAAAGTGAAGCACATTTCACCGACCTCGAATATTGCGAGTTTCTCAATTTAAAACCAACATATCTTGGAAAGGTTAGACGGTAGAGAGAGAAGCAAATTTTTCACATACGACATCAACGACACGAATAACATATAATTTGCGAGTTTCATAGTTGTGAGACCAAAAGGACAAAATTTGAAGCGAAATATCTTGGAAAGGGTAGGTGGTAAAGAGAAGCAAATTTCACATTCTTCATAACAGATCCGAATGAAATATAATTTGTGAGTTTCTCAATTCTGCCTCTCAAATCGAAAATTTGAACCGCTATATTTTGGAAAGGGTAAGTGGTAGAGAAAAGAATATTTCACATTCGGCATCAGCGACCCGAATAACATATAATCTGCGAATCTCTGCGACTAAAATGTCAAAATTCGAACCGGCAGTTGCCATATCTTGGAGGAATAATAGGTAGAAAAAATATATTTTCAAATTCGGTATTAACGTGAAAAAAATAACATAATTTGAGGTTTTCATAGTTCTGGCGCCAAAAGAGCAAAATTCAAAAAATTCGAACCATCATATCTCGTAAACCGCAACACCTAGAAACATGCAGTTTTCATATTTAACATTCCCGTGACCACGGGGGAAGTTAGCAAACTGACTTCAGATTTTACATTAGCACACCAAAATACATATCACTATGAAAACAGAATCTCGATATGTCTCGTCGTTTTCGATCTATACACGGTTAGATATCTGGCCTGTGACATCGAGGTCAGCATATATCATACTATTCGATGTCCTCATACCAAATTTGAAAAGAGAATCTCAATATGTTTCGTCGTTTACGAAATATACAAGGTTAAATATTTGACCTTTGACCTTAGTATCATCTTCTTGACTTAGGCCCCATGTAGTATCAAAAGACTCATATTAAGTAGTCACCGACTACTATTACCCTTGGTTGTAGGGTGTGGGTTAGGTATAGAAACTGACTTCAGATTTCTGTTGTAATCTCTGCTATGTTAAATAGGTGTGGGTGAATACATGTATTATATACCTGTAAGATCATAGCCTCTGTGCTATGTTAAATAGGGGTTGGGAAAACGTGTATGTAATTGCCTGCTAGGTGCTGTGTTGGAAACTAACTTCAAAGTTCTGTTGTAATCTCTCCTAAGTTAAATAGCATATATTCCTGTGTCAAATCTCTATTATGTGCCTGTAAGCCCGTTGCCTGTGTACTCTCTGCTATGTTAAGTAGTGGTGGATAAAAGGTACCATAGCTGCTAGGGTTTGTAATCTGATTGTGCAGTAGGGGTTGTAATCTCTAGCCTAGAGGGCATATATTCATGTGTAAAATGTCTTCGTAGCCGTAGTTGTAATCTCTAGCCTAAAGGACATATATTCCTGTCTAATCTCTGCTATGTTAAATAAGGGTTGCAAAAAGAGCTTCGTACTCTTTCATAGTATATGGTCTTTTATGGAATCTCTTCTATGTTAAATAGGGGCTGGGAAAATGTGTTCGTATTAGGGGTCATAATGCCTATAAGACCGTAGCCTCTGTAATTTGTGCTATGTTAAGGAGTGTTTTTTTAGGGTTGAAAAAGAGCTTCGTACCCTTTTATGGAATCTCTGTTATCGTGCACTGGTGTACTATGTGGGGTTAAATCCTCTGTAATCTCTGCTATGTTAAATAGGTGTGGGCAAAAATGTGTATTCTATACCTGAAAGACCGTAGTCTCTGTGCTGTGTTAAGTAGGGGTTGGTAAAATGTGTATGTAATTGCCTGCTAGGAGCTGTGTTGGAAAGGGACTTCAAATTTCTGTTGTACTCTCTGCTAGGTTAAATATCATATGCTCCTGTGTCGAATCTCTGTTGCACGTTGCCTGTGTAATCTCTGTTATGTTAAATAAGGGTTGCAAAAAGAGCTTCGTAGCCTTTTATTTAATCTCTGCCATGTTAAATAAGGGCTAGACTCTCTGCTATGTGTATGTAATTGCTTCTATGGGGTGCTTCGTAGTCTCCTATTCCATGTTATTTGGGTTTAGGTTAACTAGCCTATATTCCGCTGCTATATTCGTAGCCGTAGCCTATGTCCTCTGTTGTAATCTCTGCTATGGTAAATAGCATATATTCTTGTGTCATATTTCTGCTAGGGTTTTGGTTCGTAGCCTCTGTAATTTGTGCTATATTAAGTAGTATTTTTTTAGGGTTGAAAAAGAGCTTCGTACCCTTTTATGGAATCTCTGCTATTGTGCACTGGTGTACTATGTGGGGATAAATAAATCCTGTGTAATCCCTGCTATGTTAAATAGCGGTTGGAAAATAGGTTCGTAGCTGTTTATAGTATCGTGCACTAGTGTACTCTGTGAAGTTAAATCCTGTCATCTCTGCTATGTTAAATAGGTGTTCGTATGCTTTTATGAAATGTGTGTGTGTGTGTGTGTGTGTGGGGATTAAATCCTGTGTAATCTCTACTATGTTAAATAGGGGTTGAAAAAGAGCTTCCTAGCCTTTTATAAAATCTCTGCTATGTTAAATAGGGCTGAAGAAGAGTTTCGTAGTCTTTTATAAATAATGGATGAAAAAAGTGACCTTAGCCTTTCATAGGGGATGAGAAAAATGGGACTGTAGCCTTTCATAGGGTATGAGAAAAAAGGGGCCAAAGCCGTTTATACCTTGTTACCAAAAATTGCGACACCGCGTATCGTACAGCCCTGGAAAATGGACTACTTGCTATCAGCTAGGTATGAAAAAATCGTGCAATTTTCCATTAAGTGGAGGCAAGTGTGGGGTATACTACTTGCTACCTACACCTAAATGACTCTGGTCGCTAACTTTCACACCCCTTTCCCGGATTATGTAATCGCTGAGGAACGTCATCCATCTAACGTGACGGCCTTAGGCGAAAGTTGAAAATCTGCCCAAAAAGAAATATAAATGTCAATTGTTGTTAATATCATACCTTGTCGCAGCTGTACTGTCTCATGTGCAGTGACACCAACTTTGCACTCGGAAGACAGGAGAGTTCAAACGCTGTTGAAAAGGTCCTGACTTACGTTTTGCAGTTCTTTTCACCGGTGGATATCCTAATAGCACTTGAACGATTGTCCTGATCATTAACGTATCTGTCTCGGGACTCAGATGAATGCTCGCCTAGGATTGTTGTACCTTTAGCATGAGACCTGCACCTATCACAAATCACCAAAGAAGCCTAGAAATACCAATGAAACCTCGCGTCTTTGTAATCATCATACTTACTTTCAACTAATACGATCTTTTGCTAGTACAACATACGCATAGTGTGTATGTGTTTCCATTATGAAATTAAGACAAATTGGTATATATCCTGTGGGCCGACATCCGGTAAATACCGAAAGATATAAGAAGAGATCTGAACAATGTCAGTCAACGTGCATGTGCCAATAGGGATTGTCTATGTCTTGAGTAAAGTCAAAAGGAAGAGGAAGGTAGCGGCACGGGCATTCTGTAGGTACCAAACCGGTATTCGCCTACAGGGACTGAGGAAAACTGAAAATGGCTAGTTAGGTTGGTCTGACAGGGATTTGAGCCCGAACCAGTCTATTCTGAACCAAAGTTCTACCGACAGAGTTACGGTCGCTCGGTAGCCGCAACAGACCCCTGGTACTATATAGGTTGTGCACATTCAGATATTGTCAGGATAAAATCATTACCTTCAGAGACTATTCCAACCTTTCGAAATATATCTTCGCAAGTGCTGAACAAAGTGGGTTCGTAGTGGGCAAAAGGTGAGTGATTGGTGGTCGTGCCCATGGAAACGTTTTTCTCAGGATGACAAGATCAACGACATATCAAGGTTTTAGGCAATTCCACCGATATCCAAGAATATCGTTATCGTTGGGTATTTTCATAAGTGGCCTCGTAGTGGCCAAACGATCAGCGAATGGAGGTTGTACCAATTGAGACTTTTCCTCAGGATGACAAGATTTACAACGTATCACGCCTTCAGGCAATTCTACCAAAATCAAAGAATATCTTTATCTTTGGGCTTTTTCAAAATAGTGGTCTCGTAGTGGCCAAACGATCAGAGAATGGAAGTTGTACCCATGGAGATTTTTTCTCAGGATGAAAAGGTCTACGTGGTTTCTGGCAATTCCACCGAAATCACAGAATATCGTTAACTTCGAATGCTTTCAAAAAAGTAGCCTCGTAGTGATTGGTGGTTGTTCCCATGGAGACATTTTCTCAGTATGACAAGATCTACAACATATCACGATTTTAGGCAATTAACTTTAAGTTGATGCTATAGCTACATAGAGTAAGTCAGCTAAGTATACCTACACAGTGGCTACCGAAATAAAATTTCAAACTACGTGGTGTTCTGGTTTAAAATTACTGGTTGTCTTCAGTTTTAGTGCATCTTACAGTGAGAAACCGCGAATACAAACCTTATATTACAAAAATACCGAGTTAAAGTATTTCAACTTTGTGAAGATTAGTAAGAACGTGTCTTATGCAGATTGAATCAATAATGTACACTCAGATTCATAAAATTATCTGATAACATTTTCTACGATAGGAAAACTATATCAGGATGTCAGTGCCGAACCAAATCGAACATTTCACTTGCTCGGTAACTTGCTTTAGTGCTATCAAATTCTTAATTATTTCGGAATGGAAAATTTGTCATATATTGGTTACATTTCAATATAGTCCCTTTCTATAAATCTGAGTGTATATATTCACAGGATGTCTAAATCTCCTCTTAGAGGTCACTAAATACATAATGTACTATTGTACTACGGACGTCTATGTCAGTCGATTGAGGTCAGGTAGTTAGTTCAAGAACTCCGTTAAGATTTCATAAACATAGCTTTTCTTACTATTTTCTGTAGATATGGACGCCAGGTTAGTTGGCGATCGAGTATAAGTCCAATATAGGTTACCTGGTTAGTGGGGCGGATGGGCTGATGCTGAATAGTGAGGGCAAGATGAGAGGGATTACGACGAATACGGATTTTGCGTTTCGGTGGAAGGAAGACGGTGGCTTGTGTTTTATGAGAGTTTATAGTGAGATCCCACTCACTGCACCACGAGTTAAATGTGCTTATTGCAGTCAGTGTTCATTGTACGGTTGATGTGTTGTATGTTAGGGCTAATGGCTAGAAATTCTGTGTCATCTGCGTACTGAAAAATATGTATATTTGGGGGCAAGGGAGGGAAATCGGCTACAAAGAGGAGATACAAAAGCGGAGAAAGTGCGGAACCTTGTGGAAATCCACAGTATAAGAATATAGGATGGATTGATACTGATGTATGCTATACGACTGGAGATGAAGTTAAAGATGAATCGGATAATAGTGATTGGAAGATGGAAGATTTTTGAGTTTGTATATGAGATCTTTACGCCAGACTTTATCAAAAGCTTTTTCAAGATCAAACATGACTAAGCAGTATGGAAGTAAGGTGTTATAATGGTTGGTGATAGTGTTAGTCAGCCGAAGAAGTTGATCATTGATACTATAAAATGGTCAAAAGCCTGCTTGATGGATTGGAAGGAGGTTGTGTTCTTTAAGATGATTGTGAAGGCGACTAACAAGGATTTTTTCTAGTGTTTTACTGACGACGGTTGTAAGTTGGATTGGCATATGGGAAGATACATCATCTGGTGGCTTTTGTGGTTTTGAGAACATAAGAGTTTTGGACATTTTCCAGATGTGGGATGTATTCTGTGCGAAGGATGAAGGTAAAGCTCGAGGCAAGGAGTTGTAGGGATAAAGGAGGTGCTCCCTTGAGATGGCGGTATGTTATGCGGTCAATCCAAGGTGCAGTAGTGCGTTTGCGTGCTATGGTGGTAGTAATGTCGTCCACAGTTACTGGTGTAGTGAGCGGATGTTCTGGGAGAGGGTGGTTTGGATTAGGCTGGAGGACTGGAGATGATGTATTCAGTCTTTCTGCTGGATGAAGGCGAAATGAGTTGAGTGGAATAGTAGGTGTAAATATGTCTTGAAGATAGCCGGCAAAGATGTCTGCTTTTGTAGTGTTTGAGTGTAGTGTTTCGTTTTTATGTATTAATGAGTATGTGGTTTTGCTATATTTGCCAGTGAGTGCGTTAAATCGTTTCCAATTCTTTGTGTGGTGTGAGATATCCGTGAGTTGGTTACAAGTTTTTATCCATTGTCTGAGTTTGTAAGCTTTTATGTAATTATGAACTGCACGTTGTAGTTGTCGGTGAAGGCGAAGTGATTATGGGTTTCTGGTACGTTGATAGTCTCTATAGAAATATCGGGAGCGGCTTATTGATGGTGGCAGTTTAGGTTTGTAAGGATGGGAATTACTGTTAGGTATGTGCTGATCTGATGCTGTTTGTAATATTGTGGTAAGTATGTTCAAGGTGGAATGAAGTTCTTCTTCGGTGGTGTGAGGTGAAATGTTTGCGAGTTTGGTATTTATGTTAGTGTGATACCCATTCCAGTCTGCTTTGTCGAAGCGTAGAGTTTGACAGAGAACTATGTTGGAGGTTTGCTTCGGATGTTGGTATTGCAATGTGAGTTTAATTGGCACATGATCGCTTCCTAATAGGTCACGAACGTCTAGAGTGCAATGGATGGATATGTTAGCAGATATAATTACAATGTCAAGATTAGTATTAGATATTGGTCTGGTTGGCCTTGGTTGTTGATGGATCGTTCCAAGGTTTGTTGCATGATGAAGTTGTTGAAATCTGCTTTCTCTCTGTCTGATCTGCTATGTATTTTGATATCGGCCATAACAATATATTTACGGAAGTTATTGTCTATGTATGTGAAGAAATATATGGGTATAGGATGTCCTGGTCGTGTAGATCGTAGCGATGGTGATATATAGTTGTTTGAATTATAGGGTAGTGATTAGGTACTCAAGAAGATTTGAAATATTTGTGAAATGTTCTCTATAGGCGACATGAGGTGTAAAGCCTATTGCAACGCCACGATTTACACGCGTTGGTCGAAGTTGGCTATCTTGTCAAAGTGTATGGAAGCGTGGTATTTTGCGTGTTTGTTTAGGTTTTAGATGCGTTTAATTAAGAATGAACATGTTGACCTTTTCTTCAAGTAGTTGTTCGAATAGAGGTTTATGGACTGGTAATGATCGAATGTTCAGAAATACAAATATTAAAGCCATAATATGGAACATGCGTGGATGGTTGCTTTGTGGGTGTTTAAACTTCTGTTTAGAGAGCATAGGTATTAAAGTACATATATGGTCCGGAGTAAGTTGCTGTGAAATTGACGTGGAGTGTAGTTTTGGCAGCGTTTTTGATCTCTTGCAGGATATGTTTACGTTAGAATGGATGGATGTTCTGTAGCGTTATGGTGAGGAATGCAAGAAGTTGATCTATTGTGACTGATTGTAAAACTGATGTAATTGGAGCGTTGGTCTGATTTTGTGTCTGGTGGTCTAAAAGTACAATAAGTTCAGGTTTATCTTGTTCAGCAGGTGGCCGTGCTTTACATTTATAGCGAAATGTGGGGTGAGCATTTCCATATGTAGTACACTTTGGTGTTTTTTTTAAGATCTGTACAGGATTTAGTGCTATGTGGTCCACTGAAAAATCCACATTTGGTTTCGTTACTGAAGTTGGCTGTATGATGATGGTTATATGTTTGGCATTTCTCACATCTAACCTGTAACGGTGTAGGTGTATGCGACGGCTCCACACGGTAGCGCTTCTTATATATGTATGCTCCATTAGATAGTAGGTCGTCAATGGTATCCTGTCAATCTGTTAGCACTCGGATCATTATGTCGGTCCTCCCTGCTTGCTTTTGATACGGATGCATTTGATGATATTATGGCCCTCGAGTTTAAGTTCACTTTCTACTTCTTCATCGGTTAGGAAAGGTTCGGCACCGCGGATGACAATTGAGAGTGTGGGTGACTTACGAGTGGTGAAGGTAACCTTGCAGGTTTGTTTTCTAGACGAGCCATAGATGCTGTTTTTTCAATGATTTGAAAACTGTGCTTATCTCGGTTTTTGTTAGCTAGATTTGAGTCGATAGATTGTACGATGACGCCATTCCTGGTTGGTATGAGTCGTATGATTGTGTCACGATTCACGTATTTGATGAACTGCTGGAGGAGAATTTTAGTATTTTGATATTTAGTGTCAAAGTTGGTCAGAAGGGACGAATATGATGATGGTTTTCTAGATGCTGTCAATCCAGGAAAATCTCGATAGTGAAATGCATTGTTCGATCATTATCGGATTCGGTGTCACTGACTGCTTTTCTTAGTTGGAGGAGATCCTCTTGTATGTCGTTCTGATCTGTTTGAGCGATTGTACGAGATGTTTTCTAAGCTGCGTCGATATCTGTGTGTTCGTCCTAAATTTGAATACTGTGGTGGTCCTGGAACAGTTTGTGGAAGATTACGATGTTGTCCTAGTTGTTGCTGCTGTTGCTGATGGTGATCGGACATGTCGGTGCTGTAAAGCCTGAGCCCTAAGTTGTTTCAAGAAGCTGATCAATTAGTGATGTTGCCTGACTACAGATGTACGTGAACTCATAGTTAGTGATAACGATAGATGAGGAGATTATCAGTCTTAGTGCAATGACTGCATTCTCAATCTAACTGTACCTTCCGACAGTCCGTCAACCCTAACTTGTAGGTACGTGTACTGTTCTGGCTTGTGCGTGTACAGCACAAGGTCCTTATGAGCACACTAACCATACAAAGTTAGGCTGGGTTTAATTATGACTCGATTTTTTATGCTGCTAACCCGCGGTTAGCTCCTTCTGAGGGTTACGCCCTCATTTAGGGATGAGTTTTCAATTTGAGCATTATATTTTATCATTTTTATTCGATGGTCTATGTGTTTTCTCTTCTATCTTACACCACTTTTTAGGTATTGTTCGTTGCCTATAGGCAAATTTAATCGTTGAAAATGTGAAATATTTTAGCTATGTTTTTCTTTTTGCATGTTTGATTATTGGCTCTTCGAGGGTGCTATGAAC
>JAGDQP010007494.1:0-60547 GCA_022664845.1 Lepisma saccharinum | reverse complement strand
GGTAACAAAATCTGACACTTGGAGCAAGTTAAACTTTAAATATTGGAGCTGCCACAAGGTAACAAAATCTCACACTTGGAGCAACTTAAACTTTAAACACTGGATCTGCCGCAATGTAACAAACTCTGACACTTGCAGCAAGTTAAACTTTAACCATTGGATCTGCCGCAATACCATTCTTTTCTTTCAACGCAAGTCAGCAAAACAGTTAAATTCATGCCAGTTAGTTAATTGTTAATCAAACTAATGTAATTACTAAATATATTTATTTGTGTGTCATATTCAAAGGTATTTGAAGTTTTTTGCATTCATATCAATTGTCGACAATAATAATTTCATTTTTTATTTCGTTTTCAAAAAAATATTAATCTCTACCCTTTCTACTTTTTTTCTTCTTCTTCAACTTAATTAATTTCTTTGCGCCTGTAGGTATCTCGTCGAAGACAACCCATTTTTTTTTCTCAAAACTAATTAATTTGTTGTTCTTCTTCTTCCGACAAGATAAAACAAGACTTAAACAGCAATAAGTTCTTGTGCTCCTGGCCAGGGAAAGGGGTAAGAAATAAAGGTCAAGGGGGCATGTCTCAATTAGCGAGCTGTCAATCCCCGGAGTAGATTTGGAGGGTAACAGTCAGAGTCTCATGCAATAACCAGGTGTTTAATAATTAAAATATGCAAATGTGGAGTAGCAGAGCAGGGGTATCCTACTATGGTACCTTCAACATAGGCCCTGGCCGATACCTTCCCGAATCCTCTCCCCTCCTTAATCCCGGCGAGAGCCTCAGATGCCTAAATGGCATGAATAAAATTCAATTCAATTATTGATACTTTAACGAACCCGTGAGTTTCTAAGGATGCCTTTTACAGGTTCTGAAAAAGTAGGCTCCAAACAACTGCGTTCAAGTTAAGGCCCATGCCAGGTTTGAATGCGGTAGCACGCTCGCTGTAAAAGAGCCCGTGAACTATTTAATTCGAACAACCTATGACCTCTCTTTTCTCAGTTACATAGTTAATACTTGCTAATGTGAAGTTTCTGGTTGCGCTGTCAAACTTTAACATTGGCAGGAAAAATAATATATATCCTGTGTATGTTTAAGAGCAGTGTATACAAAGGGAGTTCATAACAATCCTGTTGTGGTTGAGGGCATAATGTGGTTAGTATAAGAAAGCAGCGTAGAATGTCCAGAGTAAATAAATATTACTATTAAAGGACAATGCGCAATGGAAATCTCGAAACAAAAGAATTTTAATGAATATATGAATAACTAGATGTTTGTTTAATGCGAAGAAATGATGATGGTTTGGAAGGTTCTGCGTGGAGTTCAGCCCGTGACATGTGAGAAATCAGATGAACAAACACTGTATGTGAAGGGGGTTGTGTTCACTTGTTTTCTTTCGTTCCTCTACCTAAATAACATTCCACCACTCATTCTCATCCCACGTATTCACCTTTGTAGATCTAAAACAGAGGCCGCGGTGACTCATTTGGTAGAGCGCTCACTTCTGGTGCTAGAGGTTGTCAGATCGATCCTTGCTCATTCCATGTGGGCTTTGTGGTGGACAAGCACCGTGTGCGTGGGTTTTCTTAGTGCTCCAGTTTCCTCTCACTTTCTTCCAGAGGTGTTGAACCTCGCGAGGTCCATCCTCAACCTCATTTGACCTGACCTCAAACGGTGAGGTCGAAAACCCATCTCGAGATCGAGGTTGAGCGAGGTCGAAGTCCCGTCGCGAGGTCGAGGTTGAGTGAGGTCGAGGTCGAAGCCCCGTCGCGAGTTCGTAGGAAAGAAAGCGATATCCTAAAGAGGCCGCTTAAGTGGTAGCACAGTCTAATATTAACTGAATAAAGAAATTAGGAAATAATAAAATGCTTTAAGTCTAGGAAAGAAATCGACATTATTATCTAGAAATAAGTTTATGGGCTTTTTTTTTTTTTTAAGAAAAAAAATTAAGTTTCATTTGGAGTCGAAAATTATAGATTTGTGTACTTATTGGTCACTATTCTGTATCTCAAGGATGATATTTCGTCGGTGGATTCTTTTGTTGATATTTCAAAGATAGTAAACAAATCCCTGTTGCAGTAGTAATAGTTTCCTGTTTATCAGTCTGCTTTTGAGCAGTAATAACTAAATCAGTGTTTGATTTGTAGCGATGAATGGATGGAATTTCCCCCTCTCTGCAAAATTCTTCCCTGGCTCTTGCTTTCCGAAATATTCCCCAAGCCTGGGACATGAACGGAGATAAATGGTATTCTACGTCTGAGAAAAAATCCCCCTTTCTGGAAATTGTACAAATCGGACACCGGACTAAATGACTTTAATTCTTTACTGTGCTTCAACCACTGCCAGTTCTAGAAATTAACCTATGGGGGGCAAAGTTAAATTTTTCCGCCCTTTCCTTCGTTCTTTAGCCAAACTACACGACCATCCAACGCGACGCCCACAACATTGTCTCCTATCACGTATTTTTTGTTTCACGTATTAACAGTGTACTTTTGTTATCTTCTCTGTTGCGTGTCATGACGTCGCTATTACTAACTTCAGTAAGGCCTCTCAGACTTGAATCGCCGCACAGTGCGGACGATCCCAAAAATACTTGCCAAAAGTCCAAAAAAAGTAACTTGTTAGGAATTTTTCATGTTTGCTTGGTTACAAGTACATCTGTAATGATCATAAATTACTTATGAAAGTGTTTATTTCCTTTTACCTGTGCCAGAATAGGAGTCGCAAAGCTACATTTGTTCGATTGGCATCGATTGATTGTGTTACTGAGGCAGTAAAAGACGCACGTGTTGAAAGTTGTGTAAAAACTTTATATTGAAGCAGATCATAATCAAATAAAATGGAATCAACGTCTGAAAGTACGTAGAATATATTTAAAAAAAAAAGGTTACGAAATAATAATTTATCAAATATAAATTATTAGTGAAACTATAAATGTTATTGATTTTTATTTATACGATTTTAGTTGGAATATTCAAGAAAATTCAGTGAGTTTGCAGAAATTGGTTTACATCCAATAAGCAGTTAGTCCAGTGTTTGTGCTTGTACAGTCCAGTTCGTTGTTAACTAGAAATGATGAGCGGACGTGACCGTCAGTCGTTACCGACAGATTATTTTACAGATTAATTTTAAAGGTAATAAGGTAGCAATACTGTGTAACTGCAACTTGTAATGGAACTCAAAAGGGCCGCTTCTTGTGATGCAACAATACAGGGTGTAACAAAAGTCCCTTGTCATAGGCCAACTTGGTTATGAGTGCAGATACGAAAACATGTCAGAAGGAAAAGTGGCTGGAAATGATCGGTTTTCAATCTAAAAAAAGTTGAATTTTCCAGATTGGACCAGCCGTTTGGGCTCCACATTGGTGGAGCGCCCAATGGGAACGAAAATTGCAACGTTGCCAGTCGTACTGTGATAATCATAGGCGCATTTTGTCATGTAGTAATGAAACGGAAAGCAAGGAAGAAGTATGTCGGAGGGAAGGAACAAGAATACTACACATCTCGGTTGCAATCATTACCGTAGTGGGGTTCAGGGGCGGGTAGGGGTGATGAAATTCGTAACGCGTTAAAAGTTGAAAATTGTAAATGTCATAACATGTGGGCCAAACGTCACAGGTGCGTTTCGGACAACAAAAGATGAAAGAACGTTCCAATAAACATGGGTCCTACACCGCCTTGTTTTCGAGATACATGGTTGCCAACTTGGAATCCAAAATCGCCTCCTGACCAGTGGAATTGAAGACAAAGATATGGAAATACTTCGGGAGGTTATTCCTGACACCAAAACAAGCAATAAAGTCCTCTTGGGGTTGTCGAATTCCGGTGGCTGTGAGAGATACAGGGTTGCCAACGTGGGGTCCACAATCGACGTCTGACGATTGGAATTGACAAGAAAGACATGGAACCCTTCGGCAGGTGATTTCTGAGGTCATAACAAGCAAGAAAGTCCTCTTGCATTGTGTTCGAATTCCTGTGCGTGTAAGAAATACAGTGTTGCCAACTGTGTGATGCATTATCGAGTGTTACCCCAAAATAATTTGTGAAAATGCAGCAAATGACAAATGTACGCTGATAACCTGATACCTACGGGAGGGGGACACGTGACCAAGCACACAGCAGTGTCGCACAAGCAATGTTGCAACGCCAACATAAACGCATAGTTTGTTAACTAGGACAAATATAGCACAACACCAATACACTAGAATGAAAGACTGCAATCTTGAAACTCTAAAACCCACAAGCGTCGCATGTCAATGTGGGATTCGAGTCCACGCACCTATCCACTCCCCGAGGTAACGCGTTGTCACCGTTCGTACTTAGACACAACACTACGTAGTCATGGTACTTTATGTCGTATGTGTACCTGGTGTGACTGAGGGAAACACACTGAAATGCACTGTGTGATTGAGGAAACGCCTGAACTCTACCGAGTGCATGAGGAAAGACACCTAAAATTAATGGCAAGGATTATGAAAGTAAGGCAAAACATGGATACCTTCATCGGGATGGTCTTCGGTTGTGAACCTGCTCAGCCTCAGACACGTGCAATACAAAATAGATGACTTTAATAGCAATAACTTGTGTTGTTGCAATAACATTTGTTCTTTTCTCGATACGGACACCGTACTTTCACCATGTTCGAGCTTCATAGCTACTGTAGTTGGCAACACTGACAAATCAACTTTCGCTTAATTTAATTCACTACTTATACCACAGCTTTTCATGCGATTGAAGGTATCTGTTCCAGTTAACAAACTATGCGTTTATGTTGGAGTGGCAACATTGCTTGTGCGACACTGCTGTGTGCTTGGTCACGTGTCCCCCTCCCGTAGGTATCAGGTTATCAGCGTACATTTGTCATTTGCTGCATTTTCACAAATTATTTTGGGGTAACACTCGATAATGCCTCACACAGTTGGCAACACTGTATTTCTTACACGCACAGGAATTCGAACACAATGCAAGAGGACTTTCTTGCTTGTTATGACCTCAGAAATCACCTGCCGAAGGGTTCCACGTCTTTCTTGTCAATTCCAATCGTCAGATGTCGATTGTGGACCCCACGTTGGCAACCCTGTATCTCTCACAGCCACCGGAATTCGACAACCCCAAGAGGACTTTATTGCTTGTTTTGGTGTCAGGAATAACCTCCCGAAGTATTTCCATATCTTTGTCTTCAATTCCACTGGTCAGGAGGCGATTTTGGATTCCAAGTTGGCAACCATGTATCTCGAAAACAAGGCGGTGTAGGACCCATGTTTATTGGAACGTTCTTTCATCTTTTGTTGTCCGAAACGCACCTGTGACGTTTGGCCCACATGTTATGACATTTACAATTTTCAACTTTTAACGCGTTACGAATTTCATCACCCCTACCCGCCCCTGAACCCCACTACGGTAATGATTGCAACCGAGATGTGTAGTATTCTTGTTCCTTCCCTCCGACATACTTCTTCCTTGCTTTCCGTTTCATTACTACATGACAAAATGCGCCTATGATTATCACAGTACGACTGGCAACGTTGCATTTTTCGTTCCGATTGGGCGCTCCACCAGTGTGGAGCCTAAACGTCTGGTTTAATTTGGAAAATTCAACTTTTTTAGATTGAAAACCGATCATTTCCAGCCACTTTTCCTTCTGACATGTTTTCGTATCTGCACTCATAACCAAGTTGGCCTATGACAAGGGACTTTTGATACACCCTGTATATCCGCCCTTCCAGTCCAATCTTGTGTAATAGTTTCACGTCGTTAACTGACTTAACTACAGAAGTGTAATCTATAGACATAAAATTCGATCCTGCATTGGACTCGTATTTCTTTGCAAATTTTCTGAGTAAGTTACGAAGTTTGTAACGGTCAGCCCAAGGGCCACTGTTTGGTCACCATAACGACGTGCCACCTAATGGAAGAATTTCGCTAAAAAAGAAAAAATAAATCTTTGAAGTGTGGTATTAATCGACAGTGTTTGGTTACATTTCCGGGCGTCATTAATATAGGATGTGAATGTGTGCACGGTGCCAGAATTTTAATTGTATTAGGGGAAGCAGCGACTGAAATATATTAAAATTCTTAGAATTGTTAGAAACAGTAGAGGAAATGATGTTCCATTGGTGTGTAATGACAGAAAAGTTTCTACAACCGAGGTAAGTCAAGTTAGTGCACTGATTGTAAAATATTCCTGAAACTAAGAAGTGTTTTGCTAAATACTATACAATATATAAAACAAGGTGAAACAATTCTGTACAGCAGTGATTTCGATATTTCGCAGGTTGTAACTATGTGCCTAGTGCTTACTGCTCTAGTTGTCAAGGCTTTAATTCCTGGGCATTCAAACTTTGTGTAATAGATGAGCTCATGATGTTAATTTTGTTTTTATTTGTTGAGGTAGCTTGGTTTTGTTCTGAAGAAAGTACGGAATTAATAATATTCCTCTAAATAATCGTGATAAATGGTGTGTTGACACGAATATTAACGTAAATATATTGAGCTATACAACCGTAGGGGAACTTGACGATCCAAACTACCATTTCATTACAGTAGGAGGCCTATACTACCGTACCTTTCAGATAGCTTCAAATTAGGATTTAATAATTTGCAACAGACAACAAATGGAATTATCGATGTTACGCAAGACATATTGCAATATTTTGAAGAGTTTTTGATCATTACAACTTTTTACTGCTGTTATAATTAAGCATAGTTTACAATATTGATTTGAATTATAAAATAAACATACGCGAGATAACGAACACTGTCTAAGTGGTTAAATATTGCGAAGACACTTTACAGAGAAAATATTTTCATTGTGGTAGTAGTAACGTTCGTATGAAATCCGCCAAGGCGCCAACGATTCACAACGCTAATATAAAAAGAAAACAGATCAACAGCAAGGTGAATTCATAAATAAAACAGATGCACTATTAATCAGTGTTAAAATAATTTTAATATTTCCACCACACACTACTCAGAAATTATGCCACTTTCAGTTTTGACTTAATAGCTAAGTACGTTTATGTACTGTGAAAAAGAGGTTAACTGAAAGCAGAATCCATACGTAATATTTTTATTAGAAACATCGACGTTTGCTAAAAATAAAAAAGCTTTATTATTCCAGAGCAGATACTAAATTTTACCCATACATGTACCATAGTCTTTAGATTTTTAATATAGTGAAAATTTCGAAATGTTTTACTGTGACGTCTTTTTCACGTGCGTTTGCTGCTTGGGATGAAATGCTCAAAAATTAATATTTGTTCCTCCAATGTGAAGATCATGCACAATGCAACAGGTGAAGACACTATTCGTTCATTCCCCCAGATCTCCCCCCCCCCCCTCGTGTTGTGTGTGTGTGTGTGTGTCTTGTCGTTTTAGGCACCTAAAAGTGCCCTAACATCCGATGTCCAGTAATCACCTTAACAAGCTAAAACATGAACTTCTGGACTTGTTTCTTGACAATAGATTATGGTTAGTATAATTTTCTCGTGCTATCGCAACTATTGTCGCCGTGTTCGGACTTAATTTAGTAGATTGTTTTAAAGTCCTAAACGATCTTCCAAAGAGGGGTCCTCCCAGCTTTGTTCAGGTGGACTACGCACTACTGCTTTCAGTGTAAGCTTACCCTGGTCTGTATAGAGTCTACATCAAAGGCGAGCGTGCTAACCAATTGGCTAACTATTGTTATTTGTAATTCTAGTAGTTCTGGTTCTCATTAATAAAATACTAAAATGGTTCATTTCTTCCAGGATATTTTAAATAAGAGACTAGACAGTCGAGTGGAAGAGATGTT
This sequence comes from Lepisma saccharinum, assembly GCA_022664845.1. Lineage (NCBI taxonomy): Eukaryota > Metazoa > Arthropoda > Insecta > Zygentoma > Lepismatidae > Lepisma > Lepisma saccharinum. Next base: position 52,757 of record JAGDQP010007494.1, on the reverse strand, counting down.
AGAGCGTGGTTTGATCCAGGAACTCTTAGACTTCCATAAGCGCTATAATGAATATCGATTGTCGACAAAGAGGTAAGTGGAATTCTAGTGCAGTACAAAGAATTACAAAATAACACTGAGCTATTTTTTCAATTAAAAAAACGGTAAATATCCGTTTTGATTATTGAAATCGTTTTTTTCAAGAGCTGATATTTTCACACCTGGCTAACAAAAGTTTCTCCCTCTTTTACGGTTTATTTGCCAGCGACACATATAGACATTAGGCTACTGGCTCCTGTTGTGTACAGAATTAATTATGTACTGTTACTAAAAGCGTTTACTCGATATTGTCTTTCGTGAAAATCTGGACGTTTTTATTTGTCAAGTGGCTTAAAAACTCCTTTCTGCCAGAGTAAGCAAAAAGGTATTATTATCTCAGGTTTTTGGGGGAATTTGACAGCTTACGTGTACGGAACAGGATCCCTGAAATAGAAGTGCAAGGTATATTCCACCAAACACTTTTTTTAGCATAGATTCCATGAGAAAGATATACGGGACGAGATGACTGGAGAGTGGAGGAGACTGCATAATGAAGAACTCCACGGACTACAATTCACCAGGTGTTGTAAAAATAATGAAATCGCGACGACTAAGGTGGGCAGGCCATGTAGCTCGGATGGGGGGAAAACGAAGATTATATTCTATCCTGGATGGAAGAAGGCCATTGGGAAGACCGGGACGTCGTTGGGAGGACAATATTAGAAGAGATCTTCGAGAAGTAGGTGTTCGTAATGAAAACTGGCTTGATATTGCCCAGGATAGAATCAAATGACGAACGATTGTTGCTGCGGCGATGAACTTGCGAGTTCTATAAGCCATAGAGTTAGTTAGTTTGAGCATAGATTCCACGCGTAAAAATACGCGTAATACTCTTGTCACACTACCCCAGACTCCCGACACGTTTTCCCCAGTTGTTGTTTTTCTTTTTGTTTTTTTTTTCTATTAGACAACAGTTAAAATTCCTTGGGCAAGGTTGGATGGATGAGATGGGTGTCCACTGTTAGGAGGGGTCATTGCTTTATAAAATCGCTGGTGACTGAGGATGCCCTAAGGCAAATTTCGTCGGTGTTTGTTTTTGATAGCTTCTCAGTGAACCTGGTAGGCTTGCATATTAATGGCCACTCAGAATCATTACATATTCCGGTTATTGAATAAGGAATGACCTTTCATTATGGCTGGAAACGAGTCCAGTGCAATCCTTCTATGATTCTGTACTACTGAATTATATAGACTGAAATTTGGGGGGGGGGGTACTCTGTCTTTGGATGTGGGTCAGATTGATAGATCCATGTCTCAAGCTTCATAACATTTGTACTTTGAAACACAGAGAAAATTTACTACGGTTCACGTTGCTGTTTGGTAACAGTTTGTGTTTTCATTTCAATATGGACTGTACATTGCCATATAAAATGTTATATGTCTGTGCTCAAGAACTGATGCTCACACGCCAATGTTTCAGAACCATGTTGTGGATTTTTGTGACCATTTCAGGGGTGTTTACTGAAACACTAGGCCTACACTGTGTTTGATTTGACCTGATCATTTGCCACATTTAAATAAGCGGCACAAGTTTTTAACAAGGCCGGCCGGGGCTTGTTGTGAAGTCCTGTTGTCCACCTACTATGGATGTATCATGTATGATAGAATTGTGGACAGCGATTGGCATCACATATTGGTCTGTTTACACGTATTTTGTCTCACATTCAAACCCGAGCGTGCTTCAGATTCAATGATATAGTGGGTCCTGTCCTTTCGGAAAGTACGTGCTCGATTAGAACGAACGAGAATGGGAAAATAGAGTTATAACTTTTTTTTTTTTTTTTGTTATGATTGCCAAAGCTCGATTTACCACAATTGTAATTTTAGTATTACAGGATTGCCACATAGTGGCAAGGTCAGGGAATTTTATTTTGGTCAGGGAAATTCAGGGAGAGACTCAAAACGTACCAAAACGCAACGGTTTCAGAAACTAATAAAATTGTTATATATGAATAAGGCTTTGGCGCAGTGACGCTATGTGCTACTGAGATGCTTTTACAGTATAAATGTTCTGTAAGGTTTATACGAAAATCAAGATCGAGGAGCAATTTATGATGTAATACTGTTGGTGAGTTTATTATTGAGTCTTCTCGTTACCTTTCCTTAAATGAGATCTGAACTAGGATACGTCCAAAGTTAATTGATAGGAACATTTTTAACGTGCTTTACTTTTTCTAAAATACGTGCTTTATTTCTCAAAACAAATGAATCTGGAAAAGGAGTTCCGTATTTTTGTTACACCCGTGCACGCTTAAAAGGGGAAGGGTTGACATATATTTGTTCTTTCCTTTTAACAACGCAATGTTTATTGCGTAGTGACTGATAACCATGTCACAGGGCAAGAAGTAGGAACAGAAGTGGATACAGTTGGTTGGTGATGGGGAAGGGTGGGGTAGAAGAGAGAAGAAAGTGCTGTCGATTATTTGTTTTCCTTTTGTCACTCCAATATATGTATTAGTGACCGAATATTATATGACTAATTCCGAAAGCAATCCATGTACAACTCAGCAATTTCTTCTCTCTTTCTATGATCCTCTCTCAACACTCCAAAATGAAGAGTATAAATAAAAGACGACGATTTATCATTTGGTAGCCGAAATAATCGCCCAAAATACGAATTAGGAAAGGCTACGATGGTGTGTCCATGCCCCAGATATCCGAGATGCGGATATCCGAAACACGGATCCGGATATCGAAATCCGGATCCGTTTGGCCATCCACAAAATACACAAATAGCGGGGTACTGAGTGGAAGACGCTACCTGTTGGAGGGGCATATTATTCATGGGTGCAATCTTGAAGTCCACCGTAATGTATCTCGATTGATTTTCCTAAACGTTAAGGGGGTTGGGTAATATGTCATTCTGGCTAGAAGTTTACGGGAAATACATTTCTGAAGTCAGTTTTGCCGTAAATGAATTATTGTGAGAGATAAGACTATATTACACTAGTAAGGAGTAATGATTCAGTACCCTGAAAACACTCATTTCGTTTTGAATTAACAACGGAAATGAAGAATATATCCAGCAAGTAGCGCCTTCCACCTAGTACCCTTTACTGTGTATTTGTTTTCTATGTATTTTTGCGATTTAAAAGCATAAGGGTATTTGCACACTTCTTTGACCACTCTCCACAGCAAGAATCAGACTTTATATCATCGATATCTCCCAAAGCAATTGCACTCGAGTGGCCAAAATGTACTTGTGCATAATCGCACATACTATGACATTCTAATAATGGCGGTTGAAAAATATATGTGATTTTTTTCTGCCCCATTAGTATGTTTGCTTGTTAGGTGGGAAATATGTCTTTTGCTGGAATTCGTATGAACAGTAAAATATTAACCTCCTTTATGATAACTCCTTTAATATTATCCCACGCAGAATATTAACACTAAATTTTTAGTTTAAATTATATTTACCACGGTGTCCGTTTTGGACCCTCACTACAAAAATTACTTTGCTTACTTTTCCTTTCAGAGCTGTGAGTATTTTAGGTTATTTTTCCTTCTAGAGACATTCACATGTCGAATCCCAGTTTTTATGTAACTTTTCATTACATCTTTTGTATAACGTTAGATCAGAGCAAAATATCAAGTATGAGCGGAGCAAAGCAGAACCATTTTGTACGAAATCCGTATATCTGTTTATACATCGCTCCTTTTCAGTCTGCTTAATTGGTGTGCACGTCACCATTAAATATATGTATTTAACACTGATTCGCTTTGCTTCTCACCAGTTTTATTCTTTGGTGTGCGGCAACTCCTTCTCTATCCCGGCTGAGCCTAAGATACCTGAAGGCACGGGTGTAGCCACGAGCGGCAATGGGAACCGGATCCCCTAGATAGAAAATGTGATAAGACAGTGGATATAGGGGAAGTGCCCTATTATCGTGTACCTTTTGCAAATCTGAAATTGTGACCAAATAGATGGACTAAAATTTGTTAAATTTTATAATGTATGTTCCACATTACATCAACTATTAATATCTAAGTCTACGTAGCAATAAATTAATGCTGGAAAAAGATACAAAGTATATCCTCAAAGTGTTCAATTTTTACCGTACAGAAAATGGGTTCCTTCGGGTACAGAGGGCTCCTAAATTCGGGTTGGGAATAGGTATGGCAGTTGAAGAAAATAAAGCCGGAACTTTGTGTCTAGTTTATTTACCCATATAAAAAAATAGCAATTAACATAGAATTATGCTGAATGTTATCATTGTAGAGTTGTACAAGCTTTTGTTCACTCAGGCGATTTAGCTTTTACGGATGCAAAGATCACACTTGAAAGTACGCCAGATATGCTTCACAATACCAGCACAAAGTTCATGCACCCAACGGAAACATTTACCTCACCTTACCTTACCACGTGGCGCTACAGCTCCTTGTGGGCTTTGGCCTCCCAAACGACTTGCCTCCATGCTTTCCTGTCTTGAGCGATTTCCCACAACCGTCTTACTTTTAGTTTACTTCTTTTTGTTTTCTCCCGTAGTTTTGTTCTCAAGAGGCAATGGTCAGAGTCGCAGTTATGTCCTCCACAGCTACTAATGTCTATGATTGAGGAAGTATGTCTTCTATTGATAATACGTGGTCTATTTGGTTTATTGTGTTTCCGTCTGGGCTCTTCCGTGTTCCTAGGTGAATTTGTTTGTGCGGAAAAAGGGTGCTTTTTATCATAAGGTTCTCCTGATTGCCAGCTGACACAGCAGATCTCCATTATTATTGCTTTCTTCGTGGATAGTGTGTATTCCACTAACTCCTTTGTTTGTTATTCTGTTTTCCTATCTGAGCATTGAAGTCTCCTATGATTAGGGTTATGTCGTATTTAGGTGTTTTGCCCAATGTTTCTTCCAGCGTGTCATAAAACTCTTCTTTCTCATTTGCAGCTTTTTATTCCGTAGGAACCTCCACCGTTTATGATGGTTATGTTTCTCGTCCTACCTTTTACTCTTAAGTGCGCTGATTCTTTCGTTGACTGGTGTGTACTTTAACACGCTTCCCGCGCTTTGGTTATTATGAAGCCTGTTTCATACTGACCAGTTCTTCGTTGGGTTCCACTATAGAAAATTGTAGCATCCTTGGTATATATATTCTCCCTGTGCCGTGCCATCTGATTTCTTGAATTGCTGCTATTTGTGCTCCACTCTTCTTCTTGTATTATTTCCTGCATTTTCCCGGGCTTTAACATCGTCTTTACGTTCCAAGAGACCATAGTCATGTCCTTTTTTCGTTCCGCGGGTCCGTTTCTCTTGTTCTCCATCCTGTTCCAAGGCATTCGTTGGGATTTCTGAACAGTCGAAGTTTTCCAGTTTGAAGTTGTTAGCCTCACGCCCAACCCCCAACCTGGAAGGCCAGGTAATTTTTCTGTCGGGGTTTTCTTCCCTTATCCTTTGTGGATCCCTCCCCTAACCGCAAGGCTGCAGTACCGGTTTGGTCCGCCCTGGATTCCCCCAGTACCTGCTATATCTAGCTGGCATTCCCCTATCCGCTACCCGGGGAGACGCCTGGTGGGAGTCCGGGAAACATTTAGTACACTTAATCCACGTGTCGGTGGACCTGTCTGTTGACTATAGCTGCCTGCAATATATGCATTCTTCATCCTCACCATACCTTGAGTCCGACTCCTCGTCCAAGAAGTCCAAGAAGTCCTGCCTGTTTATTCTTCTTTCCCTGTTGTTTTTTCTTCGTAGAAAGTTTCGTATCCCCGAATAACTTCCTCTTGGTAGGCTTCACACCGGATGATGTCGAATGTGCATCAAACGTTGTCCCTGCCACAGTAGGCTTATCAGGCAATGATGCTTTCTTTCCTTTATCTGTCACAATGTTCTTCATCCGGCCTTTTGCAAGGGAATCCGTCAAAGCATTTCTGAATGGAGATAGCGTCAACACAGCTGCCTTACCTGATCTTGCTGTATGTTGTGAAGGTGGTAGCATGGGGGTGGGCTTATTTCAAAGACGAAAATAGTGTTGGACTCATTTTCATGATTGGCTGCATTCAACAGGCTGAGCGGCTGAGGGCTCAGTGAGCCTTCTAGGATCGGAAATCCTTCGGATGACAAGAAGCTTGTAGAGTTCAACGAACACTTGAATATTGTAAAGCGCTCCGTATTACTTCTATTGGTATTACCGATGTGTGTTTACTAATAAAGGTACCTTTCTCCTTTAAAAGGTTTATAGCATATTTTAAAGTCATCTCGACATTCATGGACATCATTTATTAACTTCTATACGCCCAACGAAAGAATTCTATATATATTTAACAGACACGTCTTCTGCTACTTCTTGGCGTCCAACTTCCGGCTCACAAGTGAGTGTGAAAATTTTGGCTCAGAGAAATGGCGGTGACTCACAGTGAGCCGGAAGTTCTCAGTGACATTCAAATGACAAATTCGGTGAAGGCTCAGTCCGTTGAATGCAGCCATTGTAGCTTGTTTGTTACTGGCATACTACGTCACAAGGTATAGAGTTATCAACAGATGGAAACTCATGAGATCGAAACACTAGTGGGCCAAATCGATAGATCCCACACTTTTTAAATCCATTAGCGGCCACTTCTAATGTAGAAGCTCGAGAATAAGTTCGTCCCATCAGCGAGCTAATGCCCTTATCTATAAGAGATTGGAAAGGATGTTGGACGAGCCAGTTTTTAATCTCGTGGGAGTAGAAGGTTTTGAACGAAACCAAGAGGGCGCGTCGAGAGGCTTCAGACGATGTCTTGTGTGTGGAGATAACGTACTAAGGTGACTCCTTTTTCACGATCTCGATCAGTTACGTCAATGTTTCGCGGGTGAGATGATACTTGAAGGTTCCACGATATTCGATAACACAGAAATTGTATAATCGATTATCCTTTATTTCATTAATATAGCTACTTGCTAATCATTTGAGTCATATCTTATGTGAAATAAAGAGTAATTTAAAGCTGATTTTTACAACCACGTAAAGTAATATACTAAAATTCCAACTGTTTTTTCAACAAACACAACTTGAAACATGTTTATAATGGAAAAAACAACAACAGAAGACTTCAGCCAATTACGTCTGTATCATTTACGTTCAATAGACGGTAAGGTAGGATAGGGATTAGCAAGAAACAGCTATAGCCTTGAATGCAAAACATCATCCCAATGTTCGAGCTACATGGCCTGTCCATCATAGCCGTTGTGATTTTTTCAGTATTCTTATTATGTCGGTTGAATCATAGTCTCTGGAGTTGTTTATTATACAATCTCCTCTATTCTCCGGTAATTTCATTCCGTTTCGGCCCAATGACAATTGATAACTTCCAAGTGCCATTGTTAATAATAATAAAAAAAAATGTCCACATGCATGTTCGACGTACCCACCCACATGTCACCATCCTTATTCCATGTAACAAATCTAATAGGAAAAGGCGAAAACAAGCACATTATATTACAAGGTATACATTATGTGAAGCGAAATCTATTCAGTTCTCTGCTCCTGTAAAATTTCAAATTTGGCACTTCGAACGTTTGACATTTCCACTCTTCAATTATTTAATATGGATTCCAAATCAAAATGACGATCTTTGTACAAGTTCACTGTTCATCAAAACTTGAATATGATATTGTTGACTCTTGTGTGGGCCGACGGTTGGAGTGTGGCTTTTGTATTTAAAATTTGTTGACCGGCGGGTACTACTTTTAGAACATTTTTTACTAGACTGGAGTCCTGGACACGTAATGGTAGACGAGAGTCTCAACATTGTTTCGAAATTGTATTTTTGATCTGTTAATTTGTAAAATATAACAAAATTTAGTTTACATCGACCCAGACCGGGCCATCGGGAAATTTCCCGGCTTCCCTTATGGCCAATCCGTCACTGTATATACAGATGCTTATCAGAATAATGGAAACACCTGTAGTTGGCAACACGTCAGATGTATGGGTTGGCAGTGGTGTCGTGGCGACCGCAGCGCCGGACTGCTGGTGGTGGTGTGTTAGGTCGGTCTCCATACTACGTCAGGCGTCGTGGAACAGGAGTGTGCAGTGGCTGCAGCAGACGGAGGTAGTGTAAAATGGGAGACCTCTCAGAGTTTCAAAGAGGGCAAATTGTTGGTGCTCGGTTATGTGGAGTGAGTGTGACGGCAGTGGCTAGTGTGTTAGGTGTGTCGCCAGGGACAGTGTCGAAGGTGATGACGGCCTACACAACACACGGGAAAACCACATCGGGGAAGCGGAACAGTGGGCGGAAGAAAAGCATCAGTGACAGGGCACGCCGGGTATTAAAGCGCATTGTCACGCGGAACCGTCGTGCCACTGCGGCGCAAGTGACGGAGGAACTCAATCAGCACATTCCCCAACCTGTTTCCACAATCACAGTCCGCCGCGAATTACATGACATGAACTTACGGGGTCGTGTTGCACGGGCCAAACCTCTCATCAGGGACCAGAACGCTTTAGCACGCTGCAAATGGTGCCGCGACCATGCAACTTGGACCGTTGACGACTGGAAACGTGTGGTATGGTCGGATGAGTCACCATTCACCCTATTCCAAACCACGGGCCGTGTTTATGTGTGGAGAACGCCCAAAGAAGCGTATGATCTGCAGTGTCTCCCCCCAACTGTGAAACATGGCGGCGGCACGGTGATGCTGTGGGCCGCAATATCATGGTTTTCATTGGGTCCTGTGGTCACACTTCGCGGACGCATCACTGCCAACGATTATGTCGCAATTTTAGGAGACCACTTGCATCCTATGGTCCGGATGTTGTTCCCGGACAATGACGCCATATTCCAGGATGATAATGCACCCATTCACACAGCTGGAGTTGTTGCAGCGTGGTTTGAGGAACATCGGGATGAAGTTCAGCACCTCCCCTGGCCCGCCCAATCCCCAGATCTCAACATAATTGAACATCTGTGGTCCATCTTGGAAACACGACTCCGGCGACGATTTCCACCTCCATCCTCTCTCACAGTACTGGCCGATGGCCTGCACGAGGAATGGTGTAATATTCCACTTGCTACCATTCACGACCTCTATGCCTCCATCCCACGTCGCATCAAGGCTGTTCTGAAGGCGAAAGGTGGCCCGACACCATATTAATCTGGTAAGTTGCACTTTCGTTCAGGTGTTTCCATTATTCTGATAAGCATCTGTATATCCAGTGTTCAGTTGATAACATGGCTGCTTCGGATTTCCACTCTGTCTTTTTTTATTCCTTTATGCAGGCAAGCCTTTTGCAAAGCGTTGCCGCTTTTCTGTGTATGTGTAAAGCGCTTTAACAGCTGTCTGTATCTCTTATTACTTAAAAACTTTCGTAAACTTTATTTTGTATGGGCCATTCTAGTAACTTTTGACTTCGGCCCGTCACGACTATCCGTCACGTTCTAGTTAAAATCCACAATCAAAAACATCCATGCCCCAGTCGTGATTCGAACCCGGGACCTTGGAGTCGCTGGGTCTTATTATTTAAGCATATCAATTATCATTACAGTAGTGAAATCGATCTTCATTATTCTGATGATTATAGAGAATATTTCTTTTAACAACCATACTTTATACAAGTTACCAAAACGCGCACGAGCATTATTTATTCCAATTTGTGAATCTGTTACTCCCTTCAAACTCAAACTTCAACAAATTTTGGTATGGGCATCAATGCAAAAATGACCACACTTAATTAATAGGTATAAAAATAAAATAATACCCGTTTTTAACTATTCTTATAATAAGGGATATAAATATATATATATAAAAATATTTTTAAAGGGGTCGAGCAGCCAAGCAGGACAATGTCAGATGCACTATGCACTAAACCTTGGTTGAATAAACGTTGAACTATTTTTGGATAAACACGAAGTATACGATATTTGTAAAGACAAAGCCCTAAGCAAATATAAAGCCCCCCGCGACCATTTGTTTGGCTACACCGATGCCTAAAGGTCAAAATACAATTCAATATAAGTGTCGTATCTGCAGGGACTTGGCCCTTTTTAGATAGTTTGCTGCTGTTATGTGAGAAAGAGACGATAAGTTGCATTATTGTAGCGCTCATCATCTTTAATTTAACTCACGCAATACCGAATTACGGTACCGGTACCTCATGTCGTACTTCATTGATCTTACTTCGAAACTGTAAAGTATTTCGACTGTTAAGAGTGAGAGGTGTAGAATTGTTCCTGCAATCGAAAACTAACCCTGGTTGCTAAGGATTCAAGCAGATGAGAAACATGCATGAAGTGAATCCAGAAACGGATAACTATAACATGTTCGTATAAAGCATCTAGTAAAATTTTCGTTCCTTCAGAGACATTTTTTATAACGTATTCCACGCCGAAGGCAATGTCTGCATTGAGAATCCGAGTTATTTACGTATATAAAGCAGAAGGGGGCCTGCGTTTACTGACTTTTTCTTGCGGCATGAAGTAATGATACCGGAAAGGACAGTACTCTCCAGAAAATTGACCAGTTGAAAGAAACAAAAAATAGATACATCATTATGCATCTTGAAACAAGTGGTTTAGATTTAATCCTTTCGGTGAAACATTTTGCCGAGAACAGGTGTTATGTGTACGGTTGTTTCAAGGTTTCCACAACAGCTGCTGCACCTTTTGTTCTGACACTACTAACCTACCTGTGTATTAGCCAATAGGAACAAGGTAAGGTGTTTCCTTCACATGACTTGCCCGGTAGGGGTAAAGTGTGTTTCTGTATTGGGGAAACCATGGCAGCTGATGCTTTTCATAAGTGCCAGGTGATACATGGACAGGACAAGTACCTCTTTCAAAGAATAGCGGTTTTATATAGGCCCATCTGAACACTTTCGTTTTTGTTACGTAATCATAGGTTTTTCCTTTATTGAATTTTAAACATGGTGATGCGTATGGAAATAATTAAGATTTTTTTCCCATGCCAATCTAAGAAATATACTCGTAAACTTGATCAATAAAATAGAATAGTTAATGTCCAGATCTCAATCTTTATTCATAGCAGCATAAATATTTCCCCCCCGAATGTAACACAACTATTTCTTACGAAGTAACAATATAAACCTGAGATACCTTCTTGAAAGAAAAGTCGATTATATGGGAAGGATGATTATTGCAAACGTCATCGCAGGAGAAAGGAAAGTCGAATTCCCCGTCAGGGCTTTGAAACTCCCCTACTCCATTTCTTCAGTAATTCCAAAGCCTTAATATATAGTCATTATTCTTATCCTACCTTATTCATTATTATTCGAGGTAATTTCGTTGTATTATTTTATTCCAAAATACAAGTAAATAATGCGATAATATATGCAGAGTGCAGTTTTGACCAACTGCAGTTTCAAAATTGAGTAATGTTTGAAGAAGCATTGTAGAAAAGGGATTATTAAAATCACAGAACTAAATGTTGAATCAGAAATTAATATTCGTGGGGGTTCATTAAACAAACAAGCTTCATAATGGTTGTGTAGGGTTTTCTGTTGACATGATGCTTTTGGACTCTAGCTTTCTGTGAGTGTTATTTCGGATTTAAAGTCGATAGGAGTCCCTTGAATTGAGTGGTCCAATACCCGTTTTAAAAAGCGCTTTAGACTGCGACCGTGTAGAATACATATTAATAATTCACTCTGAATGGGTTGTATAAATATTTTTATTATTTAAATCAGATGTGTTTCACGCGGTAGGGGTTCATAACATGCCAAACCATCTTCATTCTCTCGAATCTTCCAGTTTCCATTATTTTGTAGTTCCCTTCTTAATAATGTGGACGAATTGTATCCGGTTTCCTTTCTCCTTGAGTGATTATCTTTCAGTGCACTGTATGTGTATTCGTAGTGTCATCACCAGTTTCGTTCGCCTATTTCCATCAACGTTTTCTCCCTATTTGCCATCACTTCCTGATTGCGCACCTTTTCTTCCATTTGATTTTTTTAGTCCATATCCACATCTAGGAAGATTACAATTTTTAATCACACGTTAGTAAGTTGATAGACATCTGTTATTCCCCTGCTTGCATGGTAGCTTCAGTCAAGATAATTCATACCTTCTTGTTTTTTGGTCTAACAGGGGACGGTGTATGGTTTTGCAAATCTGATTGAAACACAATGCACCTAATGCAACGTGATAGCATGTGTAGATAACCAAAATCTAAGGTGTAAAGTGGGTCCCGAACCTCTCTGTTTCATAGATCCCGCCGGGAATTGAATCCATGACCACGCGCACTAAAATCGAGCACGCTAACCTCTCTTCCACCCCGATGTCAATGTGCCTGGTCCTAAATTTTTTGACTTGACTCTTGATCCTTCAGATCATCCATTTCATATTAAGTAGCGTATCCTTCACCGTGCTTGTGGCTATCGCAGACTTCGGATCATCACTGGTCTTATGAGTTTCTGGTACTTCTGCCGATCATTCTGGCTAAGGTTTCCTTTGGTTTTACCAGGCGAATGCCAGTATAATATCTCAACTAAGGCTCTCCACTACTTTCCCAGTTCTTGCCCTAAGAAGTGTGCTTGCTGAGGGACGTCACCCTCAGACATGACGGCAGCCTTAGGTCATAGCTGGTTAGTTATACAGGCCATATCGAAGGCTCCGTGCCAAGGAGGTAAGCGGCAATTTGAACTGAGTACGACTTTGATGTTAGTATGATCATTATTGTGTCCTCCATAAACTCCCGAAAGGAATTTCCTTCATTTACCACTGTTACGCCACTTTTGTAATTTATAAGCTTTTGGCAGTTGATGCAGGATACAGTGATCACACTAACATCTAAATCTCAATTTAATTCAAATCATCGCTTACCCTGTTTGGCACGCAGTCACTCCCATACATTTTTTTAAAACGCCATTTCCTTATGTAACCCATACAACAGCAATCGTGTTTGGGTTGCATAGAAGGAAGGAGGCAAAATTGAATGATTTTATCATCCCTAATTAAGCCAACCACGCGTAAGTAACGAAATTCGATTTGCAATACCTCCAGTTAGGTCATAATAAAAAATAAATTTTCTTCTCGGCCAGCGATTGTCAACCTTTCTCATGCAGCGACCCCAGTTTACCATGGCTTTCGGCCGGCGACCCTCCTTTATAATAAGCGCTTTCGTTTCACATTGTATAAAATAGCCTCCTGAAGGCTTCAACACTCACTCACTCTCTCACTATCTCTCTTTCTTCCTTTCTTTCTTGGTACAAGTAAGGAAACAGCCTCGGAGGTCCTTATTGCCCGGAGGACGGAATGCAGCTGGCAACGGCAGCGGTCAGTCCTGCAGGAAGTCAGAGGGTCAAAATGCCCGGGTTTGGACTGTAGACTGCCAGGACACCGACACAGCATTTCGAACGGACCTACACGTGGCGACTCTCAACTGTCAGTCACTTGCAGGAGAGGACAAATTAGAAGAACTGCAGAATAAACTGAAGAGGATTAAATGGGACATAGGACTATCAAAAGTGTGGAGGAAGAATGAAGAACAATTGGAACTACCTTCGGGGCACATGTTCTACTTTAAAGGAACAGAAAATGGAAAATCGACAGGCGTTGGCTTTATAATTAATAAAGACCTGAACTCACGGATCACAGAAATTGAAGGAATTTCAGATAGAATCTCACGGGTAGTAATAAAGATAAACAACAGATACAGTATGAAAATTATACAAGTGTATGCTCCAACAGCCTCACATCCGGAGGAGGAGATCGAAGACCTATACGAGGAGATACAGAAGATTTTCGATAGTAGCAAATCGCATTACAAAATTGTAATGGGAGACTTCAATGCGAAAGTAGGAACCAAGCAGAGCAGTGACACGAAAGTGGGAAACTTGGGATTTGGCAAAAGAAACAAGAGAGGAGAGAAGTTAGTGGAATTCTCAGAAGCCAACAGACTATTGATTTCCAATACATTTTTCAAGAAACCGCCCCAGAGGAAGTGTACATGGAAAGGCCCAAATGGGACAAAAAACGAAATAGATTACGTTCTATCGAATAACAGGGCAATTCTGCAAGACGTGTCTGTTCTGAACAATTTCAAAGTCTCGAGTGATCATAAAATGGTGAGATGTAAGCTGAAACTAAATACTAGACTTGAGAGAAAGAAGCTTATCAGAGGAAAACCGCCACTTTTAGATCTGGAAAATCTAGAGAAAAAAAAAAGACATTCGAGATAGAACTAAGCAACAGATTTAGTGCCTTGAAAGAGTTAGAGGATGAAGAAGACATCAACAGCAGAAATAAAATACTGACTGAGACAATAAGAGAGACAGCCAAGGAAATAGCAGGCACCAGAAAGAAAATAGAGAGCAAAATCTCAGAAGAAACTAAACTCTTGATGTAGAAAAGAAGGGAAATGAAAGAAGAGGAAAATTACATAAAAAGGATTGAATACATAGAACTAAATAAAACCGTAAGGAAGAAAATAAGAGAGGATGTACGAATATATAACGAGAATCTTATAAGAAATACAATCGAGGAGAACAAGAGCCTGAAGATAGGGAAAAAGCAAATAATTGCAGTTAAGAGACCAGACGGGACCGTAACACGAAATAAGGAAGAAATTATAGAAACATTTGAAAATTTCTACAGAGAATTGTACTACTCCGAAGAACAGCTAGGAAATGAAGACTCAGAAGAAAATGATGTAGATGTCCCAGATGTAATGAAAGAAGAAGTGGATAAAGTACTCGAGGGATGAAGAACGCAAAGTCGCCAGAAGAAGGTGAACTTACAGCAGAGATGTTTAAATGGGGAGCTGAAAACATGAAAGAGGAACTTGCTAAATTATTCTCGATGTGCCTGAGAAAGAGAGAAAATACCCAGAAGTTGAAATAATGCTGTTATAATTTTGTTGTACAAGAAAGGGGACAAAGAACGCGTGGAAAACTACAGACCAATTTGTTTACTGTCAGTTCTATACAAAATGTTTACCGAAGTTATTTTGAATCGTATTGAACGAGACTTGGATTTTAACCAGGGAAGGGAACAAGCGGGATTTCGTCGTGGATTTAACACAATGGACCACATACAAACGTTGAATGAAGTTATGGAAAGGACTAATGAATATGAACTTCCACTATGTTTGGGATTCATAGATTTCGAAAAAGCTTTCGATTCGGCCTCCCTGTCAACAGTACTTAAATCACTTGAACATCAAGGTATCGAAAATGCATACATCAAGCTACTGCAAAACATTTATTCGACTGCCACATCTGTCATTAGACTAAATCAAGAAAGTGAAAAATTTAAAGTTGGAAAGGGATTCATTCAATTTCCCCAAACTGTTTTCTGCGGTCCTGGAGAGAGTGTTCCAAAATTTAAACTGGGATGAAGTTGGAATTAAAATTAATGGCGAATATCTTCATCACCTACGGTTCGCTGATGATATAGTCCTGTTTGCTTCAAATGCGGAAGAACTACAAACCAGAATGGAAGAACGAACTGAATAATGAGAGTTCGAAAGTAGGCCTTAAAATGAATTTAAGCAAAACAAAGGTCATATACAATGAACATGCTGCAAAAAGGGAAATAAAGATTAGTGGAGAGACAATAGGCATAGTTGATGAGTATGTTTACCTAGGCCAGCCTAGAACATCGAATGCCAAGTTGACTGATGAAGTAAATAGAAGATGTAAAATGGCGTGCAGTTCTTTTGGAAGACTACACTTTATTTTCAATAGCAAACTATCAATGTGTCTGAAGCGTAAAGTTTATAATCAATGTGTCTTGCCCGTGATGATGTACGGCTGCGAAACTTGGACATTGAATACGCAAACGACTCAAAGATTGAGAGTCACACAAAGAGCAATGGAGAGGTGCATGCTAGGCATAACCAGGAAGGACAGGAAGACGAATGGATTCGCGCGGAAACAAAGGTAGAGGATGTAATCAATACTGCGAAGATGCTGAAGTGGAAATGGGCCGGTCACATAGCTAGACGAACAGATGGAAGGTGGAAGTTAAATGTACTACATTGGATTCCTAGAGAAAAGAAACGACCGAGACGACGTCCAAATGCAAGATAGGGAGATGAAATCAAGCGTTTTTCAGGAGCTACGTGGATGAGGATAGCAGCAAACCGAGATATGTGGAAAGAAAAGGGGGAGGCCTTCATTCAGCAGTGGATAGAAAACGGTTGAATATGATATTTATATATATATATATATATATATATAGAGAGAGAGAGAGAGAGAGAGAGAGAGAGAGTGGTCCACCTAAACCTAGCACCTCATTATCTCGGCTCCTATTTCACATTGAGCTTTGAAATAAAAAAGTGAATTACTAAGTTGCATATGCCAAATCAAATGGTATTATTTTCAGTATCAGTGGCGGACCGGGCATACCCATACGATGGGCCAAGTTCAAAATTTTAAATGGAAAGTGGGGTAACTATTCATTTCTTTGGAACAACTTTTAGACGAAACATGTTATAATATTACCTACGGTATAGCAGCTACGACAGACAAGTGTTATTGGAATGATAGTACGGCGCCTCAAATTGACTTGTCAAATAACTCAGCTCCTATTTCACATAGAGCTGTGAAATAAAAAAGTGGATTAGTAATCTATATCTACATCCTACTACATCTATAGGGTATGCATAGATGTACTGGAACAGCGGATGGAAGGGAATCAGTCAACGTTAGTAATCAAATACACACTTTGTGTAGACGGTATTTGATTGGGCGACAGAATCCAATGAGGAACGAGATAGCTGGCTCGTTACAAGTTGCTGTTTTTTTATGTAATTCAGCGTGTCCGATGAAGCCAAGTAGTTAGTTGAGGAAACTCTTACACACTTTTAGTTTTTTAATTAAAACGTATTGATTTGCTCAGCTTACTTTTTCTATCTTAAGTATATAAAAGCAATGCTTTGACATGGAAAATATCGTATTTGTTTTGTTATGAGATCCCAGACCCGCACAAGATCGATAATTTACAATAAATACTGTGTTATCATAATTGCAATAAACAAGACTCGTTGGTCTGATATATATCGTGTCGGCCTCTCCTACCTAAGGTCGCGAGTTCGAAACCTAATAAATTCGATTTCTTTTAAAAAAGGAAATTAATTAATGAGTTGGAACCTGGCACAGTTTTTTAATTAATAAATTTAACAAATATAATTTCTGCTTCTATTTGAGAGTTTCTTCTACGACGATATATTAAAATTGGATTTAATCTATATGTCCTGTAATTAACATTACACACTTTGAATTGACAATCAATGTGAATTTTATTGATGGCCTTTAGGCATCTAAGGCTCAGGCCGGGATAGGGAAGGGGAAAGGATTCGGGAAGGTGTCGGCCAGAAGCTATGTTGAAGGTGCAATCCCGACATTTCGCTGGTGTGACTGAGGAAACGCTGGAAAACCCACAGTCAGGATGATACGCCGCTGGAATCGAACCATCGACCTCCCGAATGCTACGCCAACGCTCTACCACGGAAAATTGACAATGAAGAATGAGCGGGAGTAACTTAGTATTCTTTACAACCAGTATATTATATTCGTATATGTACATCTACAGTGTGAATTGATTTATGTTGTTTAAGCATAACACTTGCCCGGGATAGGATTTGGTACAAGGGTCCTGGAGGGATTTGTTTAAAATTATTTTAAGACCTTTAGACATATGAGGATCAAGTCGGGATAGGGTTGGGAGAGTGTGTTGGAAGATAGAAGGCCAGGTGTGTTTATAGGTACCATCACAGAGTTTGCCTGGTATGAGTGAGGAAAATTTTTGGAAAACCTCAGTTAGAATGGTTCGCAGGACTTTCCGAATGCTAACCAACGCACTAGAACTTTTTTGAAACGTTGTTCACCCTAAGCAGACTTTACTTGTTCAATTTGGTATACCTTTTTAACCTGTATAGACTGATATTCTTAGAATTAAGTTAAAATCACACACACAAACATTCATGCCCGAGACGTACCACTAGCTAGGAACACTCCCGATATGATAATCTGGTACAAGCGCAATTTTCCGCGGAATCGATGGCCCACTAACCAAAAAGGCATCATACAAATTTTTACGCCCTGCACTCAAAAGTTTAGGATAAAAATAGAAACAGTTTGGAAGTCATCGTGCCTGTGACGTCGTAGTGACAAGCTCCGATGCCATCCACTGTAAATACAACGACCAAACCAGTATTAGCCATGTATTAACTTAGTTCAGCGGTAAGACGTTGGCTTACTAAATAAAAAACCCGGGTTCGAATACCGGCAGGTTATTTTTTTTTCAAACATATTTTTATATGTTCACATGTATTATTAATAATTGCTTTGGCATGTAAATAGAGGCTACTGAAATCTAGGATTTATACACATAAACCAGGTCTGGCCGGCGAGGTGTGCAAGGGAGCACGGTGTGTCCGAAGGGAACTGGGCGGCGTGACCCCCGGAGGGGTGGCGCAGCCCCCAGGTAGCGGTGGGCATACGCAATGTAGTACTTTTGCGTAGGTCCGGCGCCAATCGAGGCCTGTGCTTCCCACCGAGTTGCATTTTCAGTTACCATGGGTTAGTGGAGGTTAGGTAAGGTCAGGTTCACACAAACAGATAGAAATGTATTTTGAAAGAAAGAAACGAAAGTGTAAAGTTACATAACCGAACCTGCCTTACCTAACCTATCCTAACCCATGATCATTAATTTTATATATTCTCCGACAATTTGAGAAAATATATTTTTCAAGACAAGAAGAGAAAATCTTAACTTTTGTTTACAAAAACTGCACTTTTAAAAACAGTCTTGATAATGCAAGAAAGGAATTATTAATAATAAATTAAAACTTTAAAAAATATATATTTTGAGAACAAAAGAAGAAAAAATCTCGCCCGCCCGACGGGGATCTAACCTTGGTTTTCTTATTTCGTGAGTCAGCGTTCTACCAATACGTCACGCTAGGCAGCTCACAGCTGGTGCTCTTGATGCTGTATTTAAATCCCCAACCGTTTGCATCACCCACTTCTTCCAAAAGCACTTTGAACGCAGAATTTCTAATAAATTTCTTTTCATTCTTACCGGTTGGGATTGGCGAATAAGCGCACCGCCAGGAAGTGGGATTTACCGTACTTTCTTGAAAGATAGTTCTGAAATCTAGGATATATATAAATAAACCGCTGAGGGTAGCGAGTTTAATGGCTGATTTAACAACACATTTGTTATGGTGTGCGTAGCTAAGTGGTGAGCGTGTCAGCCTCTCATTCGTAAGGTCTCTGAATCGATTCCACGAGCGGCTTTCCAAATATTTTCTTCTAGGAATTAAGCGCTGTAAAGGATGTTCGCGATTACTACTGAAAGAGATTGATCCCGAACAGGAAAAAAGAAACACAAGACAGAGAGAGAAGGGGACAGGGGGAGAGAGACGGAGACTGTGTCATAAGCGTTAAAATTTCATTTTTTTACATGTCTTGCGGCATTTTTCTTTCCATCTTTCCTTGTTTTCTCCTCTCTTCTTTCGCTATTTCTCCGTCTTCGTCCATGCTTTCTCTCCCTCTCGCTGTCTGTATGTCTGTCTGTCTCTCTCTCTCTCTCTCCCTCTCTCTCTCTGTGTGTGCGTGTGTGTGTGTGGACAAGAATTTTATTTGTACCCATTTATCTCGTATTTCTTTATATGATGCTGAAGAATTCAATTCTTGCTTTCTCCAAATGGAGGAATATCCTGGCATGCCATGTTTTGTAGCATATTTGTACTGTCATATTGGTTGTCTAACTATGAGGCGTACAGTCCAAAAATTTTCCTGGAGGAAAAAGCTACTATTTGTTTTAATTCCAACCTCCATTTACTTTGTAAGTAACTGTACATTCGTTATCAATCTTCCATCTGTACGCTAGTTGTGTGACCGGACCATCTCCTTTTCATCCTCTTCGCAGTCTTGATTATATCTATCTTTTACCTTTATTTGTGCGCGAATCCATTGATTTGTAATTCTGCTCTCCTAGTTATTCCTAGCATGTATCTTTCCATTGCTCTTTGTGTGACTCTTAATCCTTGAGTCGTTTGTTCATTCGATGTCCAAATTTAACAGCCACACATCATTACAGATAAGACACATTTATTATAAACTTTACGCTTCAGAAACATTTGTTAGTCTGCTTTTGAAAATAAAGTGTAGTCTTCCAAACGAGCTTCACGCCATTTACATCTTCTGTTTCTTTCATCTGTCAACTCGGCATCTGTCCTAGGTAAACATACAAAGCCTCGACATCTGCCCTAGGCTCATCAACTATGCATATTGTCTCCTCATGAATCTTTATTTCATTTTCTTCAGGGAAAATAATTTTCCTAAATTAAATTTGAACCCCGTTTGGGAGTTTAAATTCAAAAGGGAACCTCACTTATGCGAAAATACAATGTTAATTCTGAGGAACACATTTCCTTCTCTAATTTGATTAATTAGAAAAAAAAATAAGTCAGACGGTGATTTCTGTCAAAATAGATATTGTGCCATCTCTTGATCTGGAGCTGCTATTTTATAAACAGATATCTCCGTCTGACATAATTTCTTTGTAATTAATAAAGGGCCTATCAGGGTAAGATGGTGAAAAGTGCCTTTGAAGGAATCGTGATTTAAAAAATACTATCATATTCTGCATAAAAAATTATGGCTCTCCACCAAATTTCAGTGGAAAATATGCTAATCTAACCTCAAAAGAAATTAAAATTGTTTTTTGGGGGAGGGGTAGTTTAGCGCTATATTTAAAAAAACGATGACAACAGTTGTCTCGAAATAAATATGTGTTTTGTATTTTTAGTAATTCTATAACTGTGAGTTTTTTCAGTTTTTTTGAAGTGGTAGAACATAACCAAAAAAATAAAAATACAACATTTGAAATTCGTTTCTTTAGTTCACAGCGATTCGTGGTGTCCTCAAATCTTCCAACGTTAATTTAACTCATTTCCCGACGTCATACAATGATGAAATTTAGCGCAGCGACGTAAGGTGGGTGATAATACAACGTTCCGTTGTTACTTTCATATATTTTTATATGTATGTATTTTAAAGACATATGTTTGTTAATATTTTGTTATTGCAGACTTCTGTATCCTAAAATAAATACTAGCCTGCACCGGGGCTGGGTTTGTCTGGTTGCAGAACATTTTAGGATTTTGGGCCACTAAATACTAACTTGAGAAATAGTATGAACACCAAAATAACTCGAAAAAAATAATAAAAGAGAACTTTCTCAACGGTGCAAATTAACCAGGACAACGCCATTACTTGAGCACAGACATTGGAAATAATGCACGAGACCGGGCTTCTTACATAACACGTGCACTGTAAATACAAGTTTGAAAACGCCGTTTGCCAGATCGGCTTCGTGAATGACAGGTCAAGATGTCGGTTTCTTGAGTGAAAGGTCTCCTGTCTGAATCCCGATCTGGACAACATTTTCTCTTCTTTGTTTCTTTAAAATATATTTTTTAATGTTCATATTTATTATATAATGATTACTAGGATGTGTATAAATAATTGACTGCTGCTGAAATCTAGGATGTATCTGGATGCACACCGAGCGAGGTGTGTAAGGGTGCAACGGGGCGTTCGAAGGGAGCAGGGAGGCAGAGTCTCTGGGTGACGCAGCCCCCGGTTACGCTGTGGCCATACGCAAAAGTTTTGTTAACGTTCTATTCCACCTGTCAATTTTCTATTTGATACACATACAATTGATTTTATTTTTTTCTGATCCCGGTCCCTGTGCTGTTCATTTGCACGGTCGAGACAGTCCAATAATAATAATAATAATAAATTAAAGACACCATTTTCTTATTCGTACTAAAAAGTTACAAAAATTATTTTGTTCATGCATGATTAAAAAGAAACTTATGGGGAGAGCAAATTGTAGAATTGATAAAGTCACTGTACATGAGAACGCGCCCCATGTTTTTCTATTTAATCATGCATGAACAAAATTGTTTATTAAATAATTAATATGAACATATAAGAATATATATGTTTAAAGAAACAAAGAAGGAAAAGTGTTGTTTTGGGTGGGATTCGAATCCGAGATCTTTAACTCAAGTAGCCGACGTCTTGGCCAGTCATCCACGAAGGCGACGTGGCAAGCTGCGCTTCCGAACTTGTATTTACAGTGCACGTATTATGTAAGAAACTCGGTCATGTGTCTTATTTCCAATCTTTGTGCTCAACTGATAACGTTGTCCTGGTTAATTTGCACCGTTGAGAAAGTCCTATTTTATTATTTTTGGGGGTTGTTTCAGTGTTCATACTTTTTCTCAAGCTAAAATTTCTACCCGAAATCCTAGGGTTCTGCAACCAGGCCAACCCAGCCCCGGTGCAGGTTAGTATTTATTTTAGGATACAGAAGACTGTAATAACAAAATATTAACATGTGTTTTTAAAATATATACATATAGAAATATATGAAAATAACAATGGAATGTTGTATTGTCACCCGACTTACGTCGCCGTGCAAAATTTCATCATTGAGTAAGGCTTCTGTGAGCCCTAGTACTTTATACTGGGAATCGGAGGATGTAGCAAAATAGAAATAAAACGAGAGGTTTAAAAGACATAGGTTCACGTGCATGTCTAAGAAAATTAGTTACAAATAGTAGCACTCACAACTCACCGGACAGATTCGCTGACGTCAAAATGGTAGGTAACCCCAGTTAGCCTGTTCGTTGAAATAAAGTCTGTAGTAAACGTTACTGTAGCGAACTTGTGTCTCTGGAGGACTCGATACGACTCACTCACCGTCCTACAGTCGTTCTCTATTTTGTTGGTTCGCTTTTCCCCTTTTTGGGAAAGAGAAGCTCTTGGAAACTCCGTGGGTCAGCAAACTTTGAGGGGAGGATGATGGCCCATGGAATTTATGGGCCTCGTTATTCAAAGATTCTGCTCGGAAGCGTGTTTGCGCTATAAACACAATTATTGTTGCTTTGTTACGTAAGTTATACAACAGGTATTGTGAAGTACCTGTTTGTGTAGTTTACTGATTGTCTTGCTTGTCTTCGTAATAATGTTCATGTCAGACGTTTACATAACGATGACAGCTAATACTGGTCACGTAACAAAGAAATTTATTTATTCCTTCGAATATAGAGGCGTAATACGTATAATCGTCTTCTATAATAAATATAGAGGGTATCAGGTTCGAAGAGCCTGAGGCCCGTTACATGCCCCCTCCAAAAAGAGAATTTCGTATGCAAATTGCGAAATTCATCGCTTCCTGTAAATAGTTTATGCCTATCCACCATACCGCTCTGATGTGGCACCATCACCAGTGAACACAGATTGATACCTAACGAGCAGAAAAAAGAATAAAGTAATGTATTGTTGCGTAACTTCCATCACTTCCACCATAAAAATATTATGTGTGTACATATCATATATAATAAATCACAGCCATATTCAATCCACTAGTAAATGAGGCCTCTCCCCGAAGGGAGGAGTTAGTCTACTGCTCCCAGCTAACCAGACGGGTTGGGAGAGGAGAGCCGAAGCTCTCACTGTGATATATATATATATATAACACTTTCCCACACTTTTCATAAAATAAAAAAAATGTAATAAATCTGGTGCTTCATTAACGAAGTTTTTAATCACATGCAAGTCACTATGGGATGGAATCTTAGAAGATGCTGGCTGTCTTGGTCTTGGATGTTTGCGGTGAGCTGGCTTGTTGGTGTAGTAATGATGTTTTCTTCAGCTGCATACTCTCGGCGTGAGTCTATTAAGATAAAATGTGGGTCTTTGTGCAATGGATGAGATGACGGTATCAACGGATTCTTGGAGGTTCTGTATATCTTGTGGGTGAGTTTTGTAAATTGAGCGTGAGCACTTTTCTTTAAAAAATCAAGTATAAAATTTACGTTGGGATATATCAGCCAATGAAAAGATAGAAGTTTCTGAAGCTGCTTTTTCTGGTCTATCAGGTTGCGAAATTTGGATAGTCGTTTCCTTTTTGCTTTACGAGGGGATCATTGGAGGAAGGGTACAGGGTGGCATAGTTGCCCGAACAGTTGTGCTAGAAGAAGGTGTATTACCATGTAAGGGTAAAGCTATTGGTATTTCATACGAGTGAGAATTATCGTCAAGAGAATTAGAAGGAATGTCATAGATATGATGTTCGTCCATAGAAAGATTAGGCAAAGAAATAGAATTGAGAGCTATACCTACATGTTCAGTCTGAAATCTTGTTTTACTATTCTTACACCTTATTAATCTACAAAGTTTCGTAAATATAAAGGCTAAGATAGTTAATATAACCCATGCTAGGCATATAACCAATGTCATCAGTGCGGTTTTTGACACCGTTCTCTGAAATTAATAAGGAAGAGAGAAAAAAAAGACTTAATAACTATGTAATGCCTTAATTCTTTTGGACATTGTGTAAAAAGTACAACTTAGTGCTAATACTAATAAAAGAAATAATGCTACAATAATTATAATAATTAGTAAATTCGTATGGGAAAAATCAATCTCTCAGTGTTTAATATGTCTATTTTAAATTTTGATGGAATTTAACTGTGTGGTTAGCTTATCTGTCTAATAGTTGAATTTTCTACTAATAATGTAAAATTTCTGTATTATTTAAGGTTAAGTGAAAGGTGGCAGTTCGAATTTGCAACTTCGATGGTAAAATCATATCTTTAAAGATAATATGCTCAAATTCATCATAATAAGGATATATAATTGTATATTCTCGTAGGGCTTGCTATGAAAATGCCGGTTTCGGATTTGTATGTCCTACGAATAAGGACTAAGGATGAAATTAAAATACCTGCATTCGTGTTGACATCAAAAGTTTGAAGTTGGCAGGAGATATAAATATATTGTTATTTATAATTTATGTTATGCAAGCAGCCTTTTGCGAGTTTCTGAAGCTGTGTGGTTTACAAATATGTAAAAAAAAACTTTCGAATGTGCAGAATTATTCTTCAATCTCGAGAAATTCGTTGCCTGATGTGAATACAAAACGGGGAAGAGAAAGAGATGTTTGTATCTTATGGTATAAAAACCCTAAATTTACTATTTCGTGCAGTGTTGGCATAGAATTTGCTTGTATTAATAGAACTTGAATCAAAATGTCAACGACTTTTGTAAGAAAATTAAAGGAAACAAGAAACGTTTTTGAAACTATGTAAAGTAAGTCTAAATCGTATTAGTAGATTGTATGCCTGAAAAGTTCATGATCAGTTACAACTCTCAGAGCTTGATCTTCTGCTAATATTTGTGTGGAGAGTTTGTTCGTAGAAACGTGAGACAATTTTTTTATTTCGTTCTGGGAGGTAGTGTGCATATAAAGCTGAACGTTTGCGCGTCTCTTCTGCCCATTCACAAAAGCTTTGTAATATCGTCGTTTGCATTCCTAAGAATGCCATCTTCACTTGTAGTACAATATTTTTGACAATTCTAATCTGTGTAGGGCTGCCTCGCATATTGTCGAATTTCTGCGGTTAGTAGGTTTTCATATTGTCTTAGCTGCTCTACTGAGGAAGCTAAGTGGCGTTGTTGAAAGAGATTGGTGAGTTATAAACCGAAAGATTCAATACCAAGCAACAATGAAAGAAAATTTCTTTTGGAGCGTGTATTATTGACACAAGAAATGGTTTGGATGGCTCATATTTTGAAGTGGCATGGTATTGTGTCTTCAATATTTCGGTAAAACGATTTCTCAGTATTCTTAATTTCTTGTTTAATTTCGTTTCAAGCTATGCAGTTCTCTTTGGAGGGGAATGTTGTTTCTAAGTTAAGGTTAAATCTAACGGCAATATATACATCAGTGTGAGAATTCACAGTTAAGCCTTTGTTGGTGAGGGTAGCTCCTATTTGTGGTAAAATGATCTCATGAAGTTGGTTGGGGGTAAATGACTTGGACTGCGCTGTTAGAAGTATGGATACGGATATTATAAATATGTATTCCATATTGATTCTTTACTCTAGAGAAAACAGAAAGCGTGTCTTAGCATTTAATTAATTACTATTGTCATATAAATATACTTATATATATATATATTTGCCTTTCTTCTAATGCTCTTCTTTCCGACCACCTCCTCCCTCCGGGAGAGGCCAAGTTCCTCTTTCATCTTTTCACCTCGCCTCTCTCCTCTTTCTAATCTGAGAGAGGAAAAGAGAAAGAAAGAACTTCTTCCGCCTTCTTTCCACTCCCCTATCCGCCACTTCCTTTTCCTCCGAAGAGAAAAGGAGCCTGGGGATTGGGCAGGCCAGGGGACTTCCTTCTTCCTTCCCCCCTTCCCCCAGAGAGAGAGAGAAGAGAGAAAAAGAAAAGAGGGAAATCTCTGTCTCTCTCTCTCTCTCTCTCTCTCTCTGGATTTGGTCGGGATGGGAGGCCCCTGAAGTTCCTTCCCAGGGGGTGGGAAGAAAAAGGTCCGGGGGGAATGGGGGGGCAACTTTCTCTTTCATCTTAGTGGGAGAAAACGGTGGCACGCGGAGTTGTTCAAAGAGAGAGGGAGAGAGAGAGACTTCGCTTCCCTCTTCCCCCCTCTTTCCCCTGGGTGGGAGAGGAGAGCCTCTTTCTCTTCTTCTTCTTAAGCCCTCTTCTTTCATTTCCCTTCTTTTCTTCATCTTTTCCTCTTCTTTCATTTCCCTTCTTTTCCTTATGAGGGCACGGGATTCCTACCACCCGGCGTCGGGAAGTGGCGCCCGGAATGAAGAAAGTGGAAGGAAACGGGAGGGGGGGAAAGGGGGCAACCCGGGTCCTTCCCGCTCCCACCCCCTGGATGAGGCCTCTCTCCGAAGGAAGGAGAGTTAAAGAGAGAAAGAGGGAGAAAGCAGATGTGAGGAGGAAGGGGGGAGGGAGAGAGGCCCGCCAAGAAGAAGAAGAAGAAAAAGAATCCACACCCATGCCCCTGCCGGGACTCGCGGAAAGGAAGAAGAAGAAGAAGAAGGGGCAGGGAAAGAAAGATGAAGAAAAGAAGGGAGAGAAAGAGAGAGAGGGTGTGGGAAGAAGAAAGAAAATGGAATGGAGAAAGGAAAAGGACAGAGGAGAAAGATGAGAGAGAGAGAGAGAGCACCCCCCCTCTCCCCCGCCCCACGACCTCCCGACTGCGCCCTTCCTCCCTTACCGAGAGGGGAAAGGGGGCGGAACCGACGGAGAGAGAGGAAGGCAGGGGAGGACGGGCCAGGAATTGGGGAAGAGAGAGAGAGAGTAACACATGGGTGTCCTGGGTCACGGGAGCAGGTCGCTTTCTTTCTTTCTCAGAGAGGGGTGGGAGCGGAGGGAGCCCTCTCTCGGAGAGGGGAGATGGAATGGACCTTTGGGGGGGGAGGACCATTACTTTCTATTTTCTCTGTCTGTACACTATCTCTCTCTCTCTTTCTCTCTCCCCGCTACAAAAAAAGAGAGAGAGAGAGAGAGGGGTAAAAGAGGAGAGAGGGCCCTCCAGGAGGAAGAAAGGGCAAAAGGCGGGGTGGGGTCTCTTTCTCTCTCTTTCACTCAAGAGAAAAAAGAACGAAAGAAAGCAGCAAGAGAAGTAGCAAGGAAAAGGAAGAAGAAAGCCCGCCAAACAAAAGAAAACTCCCTCTCCCTTCTTTTCTTCATCATTTTCCTCTTCTTTCATTTCCCTTCTTTTCTTGGCCCGGCGCCCCTCCATCCCCTTCCCCGGGGGAGGCAACTCCCCTCGCTTCCCTCCTTAAATCGCGTAGGGACTTGGCGACCCCATCGTCCAGTTCATCCCCCCCACCTCGTCCCACCCCAAACCGGTGCCCCGTGACCCAGGTGCGCCCTCCCCAACCTACCGGGCAGCGAGGGGGAAGGGAAAAGGACACCCACTCCCCCAGAGTCTCTCCTTATTCCTTCATCCTTTTCTCCCGCCCGGTCCGCACGATTCGCCCTCTTTCCCGACTCCTTTCCCCTCCCCTACCCCGGCTCTCTTTCTTTCTTTCTTTCTTTTTTCTCTTCTTCTTACCTTTCCCTTCCTCTAACGGGATAGGGAAGGAGAAAGGATTCGGGAAGGAGAAAAGAAGGGAAATGAAAGAAGAGGTTATGAAGAAAAGAAAGGAAAAAGAGGAAGAAGAAGAAGTTTCTTAGAGAGACAGAGAAAGAAAGAAAGAGAGAGAGAGAAGGAGGGAGAGGTTGCTGGGGGCCCCACCCTTCCCACTCTCTCTCTCTCTCTCTCTCTCCCCTTAATCCGGACCCCCGAAGCCTTTTTTCCCGAAGAGAAAAAAGAACGAAGAAAGGGTGTTTCTTTCTTTTCTTTTACTTCTCTCTCTCTCTCGCTGAGACACCCCTCCCCCTTGCATCCTGCCCTGGTATATATATATATATATATATAATATTTTAATGTTGGTGTGACTTTTTTTTTAAAAAGTGAGCAAAGTCTCCTGGCAAATGTTACTTTTATATTACGTACGTACTAGATAATGCTGTCATGGCATTTTGCATTCTTGATGGCCATCAGTTTGAACTAAAATCGTATGCGATAGGCTAATGGTTTGCTAGGTTCTGTGTATTAACAATAGGTGACGACAACGTGTGCCGCGAGATATTCCCGGTTAACAGTGAAACTATCATTAGGGAATATTTTCTGGGAGTCATAGTACGGAGGCGTTACGTGTAAGGCTTCGTCACTTTCTGCAGCGAGTGCATGAAGCACTAGATACTTTCGTACAGAGGGAAATGTATCTTCCCACCTTTGAAGCCGAGGTAATGAAAGGCTGATGTGGGGCTTTTATTATAGTAAGTGTACTTCATAGCTTTGTACACTCATTAAAATATTTGAAAATTTTCTTTTATTCTTTGTTGTGTGTTTATGCATTCAAGGGAAACATATATTAGTGATTGTGTTTCGCATAACACATGTCACATTGTGACGTAAAATAAAAAGGTAAAAGAAACTTAGCTTGTGTTGGCAAATATTTTACCTTAATCTACTAGCCTATTCTTTAAAGATAAATGCTCTTATTTTCTAAATAAACTCAGCGTTTTTTACTCTTGCGTGCTAAGCACGTAAATAAATTTATAACCATGGATAGCTATTGTGTCGCCAGCAACACAGTAGAGCTAGATTATGGGTATTATTAGTTGTATAAAAAGAAATGGAGACTATTGCTCTTAACAAAATATTTGTAAATATAATAAATTGGAGCGTATACAAAGATATTTGGGAAGTGTGTTCCTGTGTAACAAAGTGCTTCGATGTACATGTAACTCTACTTATAAGAAAAAAAGATCTCTAATGCAAAGTATTTATATCTAAGTGGGGGTATCCTTTAATGTTAAAAGAAATACTCCTAGTTGGATCGATAAGTGATCTAAAAGTGGGGAAAATATGGGAAGTATGGCATTTCCTCCAATGCTTAGTGAAATCTGTACCTCATTATAGTCGGAGGTAACTCGACTTTTTCAGATCACTACTTGAAAGGACTAAAAAATTTTAAAAGAAATCCTAAACAGTTAAAGTTGAGCTGGTCATTCCGTGTCCAATTTTTTAGAAAAAGAAAGTAAGACAAATTGCTGTTCATACGTCTGTTATTTTTTGTTCAAGACCATATTGTTCTAAGTAATGTATGTCTTCGTGGTAGGGACGTCTTTGAATAGCGACATCTTCTGTTATGCAATTTCCACGTTTGTCCTTGATTTTAATCTGATATGCATTGCTGTGAAGCTTCTTTAAAATTATGCCAGGTCCTTGAAATGTAGTAGTAAAGGGCTTAGCGTTTCCTTTTTTGAAGGATGCGTTGTACAGGAGAATTTGTTGGCCGATTTGGTACTCATGTTGTCGGTGCTTCTTATCGTAAAATTTCTTTTCTCTCATGGTCAAGTTGAGGATTCTTTGCTACTAATTGACGTGCATGCTGCATATCTCAAAGGCGAGTAATATTACCTGGTATTTCACAAACCTGTCATTGGCCTATCTGGTATTATCTGTCAAATTTGTTATCTACAGTGTCTCTTGGTTGAAAATCTAGCGTTATATAATTCGAACTATATCCCATTGAAGGCCTAATGCTTTGGTTTATGCAATAAACGTACTCATCGAAATGAGTGTCTAATGTACGATGGCCATTTCCCTGTTCTGACATCCTTGTCTTAATCATTGTCTCAGATTATGTGTAGTCTCAATCAAACCAATTGCACTCTGTTGGTATGCCAAACATTTATATGGAGTTATTCCCATTAGGTTACATAACTCTATGTAGTGCGAAAAGACATCTGCCTGTCACTTTTGAAAGTCGAAGGTAATCCAAATCGCAGTATTATTTGCTTGTAAATAAAGTTGCAAACAGTTTTGGCACTAATATCCGGTACTGCCTGAGATATTAGGTAACAGCTACCTTCACATATAACTGAAAGAATATGATTATTGCCGCTATAGGACTCAGGATAAATTCAGCTCCAGTCAATTTGTCTCCTTGCGGAGATGAGTAACTTTTATTCTTCTGGAAAACAGTGCATTGGCGAATAAGAGCTGATAGGTATTGCTTCATGTTTCTAAAGTAATACTTTCTAGAAGCTGAGAGATAAGTTTTTGTATAACCCAAGTGGTTGGCAGTGTTGGTGCAATGAATAAATTCAAACCAAATAAATTTCAGATTTTGTGGCATACAGAGCTGTTTTGTATTTCGTTTGTTGTTGTTTTTCGGGGCGTCCTGTATAAAATATTGTCTACCAGTTTAAAGTATTTGCTGTCACTCAAAATCTTTCCATCGGTTTCCTGATTCGGATTCTCCAGGGTTTCCTATATTTTTCCCAAAAATAGGATCTTGTCGCTGGGCGGATCTAATATTTAGATTTTCAAACAAAACACCAATAAACAGGTTGTGTGTTGGTTTCAATTTCCTCTTTAAATTCTCAGTAAGTTTGTTCGATGCGTCTGTCTGTGTGTCTACATAATTTCTTTCTTGTTCTTTTGGTTCTTCATTGTTTATAATGTCTAGTTTATGTGGCATGTCCAACAAACTGCCGGTTTCATCGTCTTGTGGGTCAGGGTAGTTCATGTTACGAATTAAAACAGCAATCCAGTTTAAATATATTGGGCAGTGGCCTAGTGTGAAACTGCATTCCTCTAAGAAGGTAAATGCTCTGGCAAACTTGCCATATACGTCTTTTGCAGTTTTCACTTTGCGAAAGGCTGCATTGTCAGTAAATAATTCAAAATGGATTCCTAGAAGAATGTAGCGAAACGATTTACAAGTATAGACGGCTGAGAAAATCTCGCGTTCATAGGTGTCACGTTTCTTCTCACCTTCCGAACATCGCCTGGAACAGAATCCTAACGACTTCCATTGCTTGGTGGTGAGATTCTGCTGAAAGTTCCCCCTCGCAATCGAATGTTGACTTGGCTTGATCCCTTGCTGGCTGATATGAAAACCAAATAGAGTCAATTGAGAAAATATAAATTTCGCTTTGGGTATTGATAAGCGAATTCCAAGGTCTGTGACTTCTAAAAACAGTTGTTTGAGTGTTTCAACACTTTTTCGAACTCATTACCACATAGTCAAATCGTCCGCATAGTTGCTTACCATTTCTGCATCTAGGTCTTTAGTAAGTCTATTCGAAACAGCCAAGCGATGCTGAGGAGCTAAGTAATCCCATAGGATTTCGAGCCAAAATATAATTTCCGAGAGGGGGAATACTTAGACCAAGTTATTTCTGTGATTTCTCATCGACTTCAATAGATAAAACGCAAAATTAATGTCCAGGTTAACCATATATATGCAATTTCTTAATTTATATAGTACAGACTTCATGCTAACCTGTATGGTGGCTGGTTTATGTA
Source organism: Lepisma saccharinum (assembly GCA_022664845.1). Taxonomy (NCBI): domain Eukaryota; kingdom Metazoa; phylum Arthropoda; class Insecta; order Zygentoma; family Lepismatidae; genus Lepisma; species Lepisma saccharinum. The sequence goes on along the minus strand of JAGDQP010007494.1, from coordinate 21,036 downwards.
TATATCGATTTAGCGTTCTCATGTCCGCGCATATGCGGTAAAGGCCTGACGGTTTCTTAACAGTTGCTATTCTAGATGTGTAATCAGTGTTGCCAAAACGTAACACCCCAGCTCAAACAAAATCTTCAATTTTGGCCTTTATGTGCCGAAGTAGATTAATTGAAATTTTCTTTGATGTGTGAGCAAATGGCTTTATGCTTTTGTCAACATGTATTTTTGTTTAAATCCAAAGAAAAGTATGTCGGACGAAGTATGAGACAATATTTTCCGAAACTGTAATCACAAAGTCTGGCCAGAGCTGAACTTGGTTACTGGAAGTTGTAGGCACGTTGAACGTCAATAGCAAGAGCGCGACGAGCCAGAGCTGAGTTGGGTCGTCGAACAGCATGTAGTCAAGCACCAACAGTAGACGAGCTGTCACGGGCAAAGAGGTATCAAATGTCAGTTTTTTTATACGCATCCCGTTCTCTCTATTCTTGAAAACGTCACTCTTGGCCAATCACAGATCAATACACACGCCCATCGGTACGAAGTACCCTCCTAAGCGCCAATCAAAAACAAGACTTTGTTTTTGCTGTGCTTTCACGAACTATAATCTGCTGCATGCTGTATGTTCTTTGAACTGCTGATTCAGGTCAATTTTGGACTGCAGCGTAGGATTGAACTTTGTCCGACCATTGTTTGCTTTCGATGTAACCTGATAGTTCACTGTTTCATCTCATATGTTGGAATGTACAATTATATTTCTCAATAGACTAACTCATGTTGGAAAACCATTCTTGCCTTTTAAATCACAAACAGTAATATTTCTTTTAAAAATTAAATGGATTTTCATGGTCCTTGGTTCGTGCCCCGTTACCTACAAACATTTTTATTTTTATTTCACATTTAAATAAATTGATATTTAGCGTAATAGACCAAACTCACCACTACGCGCGCTTCGGAGAGTTTTATGTACAACGTAAAATTCGAATAGAAACGATGAATACAAAAGAATGTGAGGTATATTACCGAACTTTAATCTATACACAATTTTTGAAAAATTAGAAAAAGATGTGTGATATCTTATAGCTAATGTTCAGATACGCAGGATTTTGACAATTTTATATTTTTTAGTCTTATTTGGATTTTTTTAAATTTTTGTTAGGATTTTTGTTCAGTTTTTGGTCCATTATATGTCTATTCACTTAAAAATTACTCGATTTCCAATCATTGTTTACGAAATTATTCACCGATGAATTTTGTTTTTATTATAGTTCGTTACGTAAATCATCCATGAACACTATTCACGATGAACTTTCTTTCAAACGGCACACGCATTTTCTAAAAATCCAGTTTAAAACGTATTGTTATACAACAATAGTCAGTTTTGAAAATGTATTATTTAAACAAACTGTTCGTCGTCGACTGCAACTCGTTGCTGTATACACACACAGATGGGATAAGAAAAAATAACCGGCTATCGTACGAGCCTGTTGCTGGAACGTGGTTCGTGAATGATAGTCTTATGTCGCTATAGTATTTGACGGTGATCTCATGAGTGTCAACAAGGTGTGAACCAAAATTATGTAGATGTGAAACCACTTGTGGTTTGTGGAACACAACGTTTTCCGTTCGAACACTTTAATACACGTGAAATGAAGTAAACGTTCCTGTTCGCTTAAGAGAATACTGCTTAGAGCGTTCATCTGTATTACACACAAATGTAAAGTGTTCGAAGTGCATAAATCAGCTACCACTGTGGGAAGGAACACTAGAAGGTGGTAGTCCATGTTGGTAATCACATGACCAGAAGATTGTGTCACTGCATTAATGCTGGTTGATGTAAGTCACGTGATGTCCAAATAGACGTTAGGACTGGACTACTTGTAGTGCAGCTGCATAACACCTGCTCGTACCTGCATGATGGTATGTTGAATATATACGATGCTAGCTGGAACTCAGCTGAAGGTCGACTGCGGCTGTCGAAGACCTGGGGTCCTGACATCGAACCCAAACTTCTAGTAACCATAAGAATACTGCTTGCGGTAAGTCAGCCATCTTCGTGTTGTATGTGTGTATGCTGCGTGTGTTATAAAGGAAAACTCTCAAACTAAATCTTTGAGCGATATATGTCTAAAAAAATTTCAATAAGCGTACATATTCTTACCTTAAAGAGAATTTGTTCAGTATTGTAAAGAAAAAAATGACATTTATTTCCTGACAATTTGAGAAAAGAGAATAAATTATTTCATCATACAAAAAGTGAAAGAAGGAACTGAAGCATTTTAAAAGAAGTATTTTAATTTTCAAAGTTATACTTAAGCGTTGAAAACCATTATTTGTGCCGTACATGGCTATGGGACAAACTTATTGCAATGGAAGCTCAGTGATATTTGTACTTAAATCTAACTAACTAACTAACTCTATGGCTTATGGAACTCGCAAGTTCATCGCCGCAGTAACAAACGTTCGCCATTGGATTCTATCCTGGGCAGTATCAAGCCAGTTTTCATCACGAACACCTACTTCTCGAAGATCTCTTCTAATATTGTTCTCCCAACGACGTCTCGGTCTTCCCAATGGCCTCTTTCCATCGGGCCTTCCAACCAGGATAGAATATAATCTTCGTTTTTCCCCCATCCGAGCTACATGCCCTGCCCACCTTAGTCGTCTCGATTTCATTATTTTTACAACATCTGGTGAATCGTACAGTCCGTGGAGTTCTTCATTATGCAGTCTCCTCCACTCTCCAGTCATCTCGTCCCGTTTCGGCCCATATATCTTTCTCAAAACCTTATTTTCAAATACACGTAATTTATGTTCATCTGCTAGGGTCGTACTCCAACTTTCGCAACCGTAAAGTATTACCGGCAGAATAACCGTTCTGTATATTTTTAATTTCAATTTCCTTGATATTAATCGCGATGTTAGAAGTTTTTGGACTGAGTAAAAACATGCGTTCCCCGATACTAAGCGACTTTTTATTTCTTCCGTGACCTCATTTTTGCTTGTTACGTATGCTCCCAAGTATTTAAATTTGTTTACTTTCTCTATGACCTCATCCCTAATTCTTATGTTTTTAATTCCTTCGTTCCCTGTGCTTCGGCTTGTTATCATGTATTTTGTTTTATCTATGTTTACCTGTAGACCTATCTCATCGCACGCTTCTACTAAGACATCAGTGTTGCTTTGTAGTGCATCTATATCGTCTCCTATTAAATCTACATCATCCGCGTATACAAACAGTTGATTCAAACCATTCAATGATAGTCCCTTTTTGTCCCCTTTAATTTTTAAAATCGCATATTCTAACGCGAAGTTAAACAGTAGTGGTGACAAGGCATCGCCTTGTTTCAATCCGTTGCGAATCTTGAAACTATCTGACATATTATTACCTATCCGTACTCTGCTTATGGGGTCGCTGAGACACATCTTCACTAGTTGCACCAATTTTTTCGGAATTCCAAATCGTATCAGGATACTGTATAACTTTTCCCTTTTGATAGAATCATATGCTTTCTTAAAATCAATGAATAGCTGATGAACCGTCCCATTGTATTCCCATTTCTTCTCCAAAATTTGTCTCAAAGCAAAAATCTGGTCCAACGTAGATCTATTTCTTCTAAATCCACATTGGTGATCTCCAATTATTTCATCTACGTATAGATTTAGGCGTGTTAACAGAATATTGCTTAATACCTTGTAACAGGTTGGAAGTAACGAGATTCCGCGGTAATTATTGCATTCCGACTTATCGCCTTTTTTGTAAATCGGAACAATTATTGATGTTTTCCATTCCTTTGGGAGTTCCTCCTTTCTCCATATAGCACTTATCAATTTATGTAGTTCCTTGATTAGTGCCGTTCCTCCTGTTTTAATTAATTCGGCTGGAATATTGTCTATTCCTGGTGATTTGAAATTTTTCAATTTCTTAACCGACATTTCGATCTCGATCTCGCTAGGTTCGGGAATCCACGGTTCTGCGGTATGAATTTCAAATTCCTCTGTTTGTTCCCCGCTGTGTACATTAAGAAGTTTGTCGAAATAACTTTTCCACACATCGACAATTTTAGTCGGATCCGCCTGAAGATCTCCATGTTCATTTCTAATCATTCCTAACCTCGGCTGGTAACCTTTTCTTAACGAGTTTACCCCTTTGTATAGATCTCGTATGTTATTTGTCTTCCCGTTTTCCTCAATCTCCTGAATCTTCTGCGTCAGATATTTTCGCTTTACAAGTCTACTGTGAAAATTATATACACAAATATTTATTTACAAGAATTCACTATTCCATAGAAGACACATGAACATTGGTGGTATTTGAATGTAATCTCCCGGTAGTCGCCTGGTGTCATAACATGACGAGCGAAACGGGAAATTAGTTATTTTCCTCCTAACGTGTGGGAATAGTGCAGTTGAAATGTCATTTCTGCCGTATTTTACTGGATATTCGCATTCTCGAAATGAAATCCACAGTATACCTCGAAATTTATTTGTATTTTCCAGAGAAATAATAATCGAATTTGCTGCTTAAAGTCAGTAGTGCGCGGAGGGTAGAACATTTTGATGAAGGAAGCAGAAGACAAAAATATTATTGAAACGAAATGTTCATGCTATTTGCAACAACCATGCATCGGCTGGGAGAAAAGAACTCAAGGACGACCTTACAATGTTCACTGTGACGTCACATAAAAGTAGCATCATCGTTCCGGCGGCCAGAAAAGAGGGAAAGACAGCTATAAGTAATATTGCTTATATATACCTCGCGTTTTGCCTGAATCGTCACAGCATGGGAAAATCGCAGATTATTCCGTAAATGTAACGTAAATGAGAATGGCTTGGTTTAAGGAGGAGATTTTAATCAACTCGAAACTATACTTTGGAAATCCGTTGTCATAAAAAATAGATAAACGCGAACGCAAAGACACTAATTTAAAACTATAATTTAATAGAATCATTACGAAATTCCAAAGGCAAGGAACAAAATATATCGACATATATATATATATATATAAGTCAGAATAGGAAATGAAGTGTGACAGCGTATATGGCCTATCTTTGAAGTACTATACCGGCAGTTTTTTGCAATGCACATGTTCACACAAAGGGCTAGTCTCAGAGGGACTGTATCCAAGCGGAAGAAATTGTGTTGTAGAAAATGTCAGATATTAATGTCAAAATTATTTATGCGTATAAATCGCTATTGAAATGACTTCATATATTATAGACGGATCGAATGCCAAGGTTTGATGTTCATGTCATTCATATCTTAGACTGAGAATCAGAAACACTCAGTAATTTATACCACAAATCGGGACATAATCGCTTAGTGAACCTACTTTATTATTCAATTTCGGTTCTGTATAGTCAATATCGAGCCACTATTACCGTTGTTTATTTAGTTCATGCACTGTCCTATCTTAAAATCATTATATTCACTGCTCAATAACTATGCTCAAATATAAAATACTGGGAAAATATTACAATATCGTACTTAGTACAATAGAGAAAATTTAGTAAAGTAAAACTGTGTGCAGGCCTCGAACCTTGAGCTGTCTGTACATTTAATGGAAGGATAATTCAACGGAAACGAGTGAAAAAGAGGCAAAATGTGATAACGCGTTATCGTTTACCACGTAACCTGGGATGAAAACACAGCTTAATAGAACGCAACGCACCGCGTACATGGAAATAAGGTCTTATAATGGTAAGTTCAGAGTATGCTGGAAACCAAGGAATGTTACAAAGAATTATGCTTTTTGAAATGATTTGACAAATATAGGCTTAGACTGACATAATGCAGTAAGAAAATGTGATGTATCGCTTTCCTTTCCTTTATTGTCCAATTTACCGAGGAACTAAAACGAAAAATATTGAGTACAGAAGGGAAGAAAATAAGAAAGCAAACAAAATTACTCATTTTGAGGGAAATACAATAAAATGACATCGCTTGAATGTTAAATATTTATTTCTGAAGAAAAAACATATGTAACATGCTGTTACGAGATTTTGAGATAGCATAGAAGCTGTCTGTTGTACTCGGACTGCAGAGATTGACCTTTGAACAGTCTGCATTGTCAGCATTCCAAAGGAATGGAGCTGGCAATAACCTTGTCTGTAACTTCTACCAGGTGCGTAAATATGAAACCGGGATTTGTGTACAGAAAAGGCACAGTGATTAGATGACAATGCTAAGAACTATTATATTCGAAGTATTGGCCATCGCTAGCGATACATTTCTGCCATCGTTCCGGCAATGTGTGGATGCCAGACCAAAAAGCTTCCTCTTGTGCTGCAAGTCAGTCATCAAGCCATTTTCGTAAGATGTGAAGCGCTGGTCCGCAAGTGCATGTCCCATGGATGCAAATAAGTGAAAATCGGAAGTGGTGAGTAAGTCGCATGCGGAAGGATTTCCCAGCCAAACATCGCAGTCGTTTCCTTGACCGGTTTTGCTGTGTGGGAGGGTGCATTATCGTGAAGCACAATCACTTTATGTTGTCTTTGGTCATATTCTGGTCGTTCTTCACGCAAAGCTTGATGCAGATCGATCATTTGTTGTCGGTAACGTTGGGTATTAACGGTTTCGCCAGGTTTCAGCAGTTCATAATAGATCACTCCCTTCTGATCCCACTAAACACAAAGCATTGTCTTCCGTCCATAGCGATTTGGTCTTATCTTTGATGTCGCCGGTTCTCCTGGAGTTACCCATGATCTTTTACGCTTAGGATTCTCGAAATAGACCCACTTTTCGTCACCAGTTACAATTCGATGGAGAAATGATTTCCTTTTGTACCTGGCGAGCAGAATTTCGCAAGTGGTTTTTCGGTTTTCCTGCTGTCGTTCAATCAATGCATGTGGAACCCATTTTCCCACCTTCTGAATCTTGTCCATGTGTTTTAAACGTATGGAAACTGCTTCTCGCGTCACATTTAATTGATCCGCGAGTTGTTGTTTCGTTTGAGCGTCATGCGCATCCAACAAAGCTTGCAATGCGCTGTCTGCAAACTTTTTCGGTGGTTTTCCACGTTCTTCGTTTCTCACATAAAAATCGCCACTTTTAAATTTTTTAAACCACGCATAGCACTGTGACTTACCAAGAGCATGATCACCGTAAGCTTCGACAAGCATGCGATGCGATTCTGCAGCAGTTTACTTCAAATGGTAACAAAAAGTCAATGCTGTCCGCACATTGTAGTTTGTAGGTACAAGTTGCGCCATGTTCAACGCTATTAAACCCTACACTATGACATGAAAGTTGTCTGGTTGCGAGTTGCAAACCGTTATCAGCAGTCAAAACAAGCAAGTGGCGCCAAGGACGCAGTTTTCCGGTAACCACAGTGACAGCTAACGCCGTCTATGCGCAAATTCCGGTTTCATATTTACACACTTGGTATTGAAGACTGCGTGTATGTAATTTAAAAAGACGAGAATCAAAACGTTTTACAGCTGTTTGAAGAAAGAAAATATGTCGCGAGAAAGGTTTTAAATACTGCGGTTTTATAAATCAAATTTATTTTGAAGCAAAATACTAAAAATAGAACTCGGTTTCCCTAGAAGATAAGTTATCTCACTTAAGAAAGACATGGAGTGCAGAGGAAAAAGAAATGTTTTAATGGTGTGTTATTGCAAATAATAATGTCTAACAAATTATACAGGGCGGCTAAAAAATATTGTGACATAATTTTGGAGTAGCGGATTTCGAACTCAAAATGTTGGTAAAAATTGATAAAAATACAGAATACGTATTTGGTATCACGTTTGTTCGACATAAGAGTTGCTTCCGACGAACTCCAACGTAACTGTTATGCAAGTTGTCCAGTGTCTATAAACTATAGTATAACCTCGAGATAAATAAAAGTTTCAACATGAACTTCGACGATGAGTGTATATATTATTGATCCTGACATGTCGAACAAATGTATAAATAATACATATTCTCAACTTATGCGCGAACTCACATAATTAAAGGTAACCCATTCATTCAATCCGTTGTATACGACGTTATGCGTTACAATGTTGAACAAACGATACTTAATTTCGTAACCATCTTTCCGTATGATCTGCTCAGGCCCGTCACTACGACAGTAGGGGTGGCTGTTTCCTACGTGTTTTGACTTCAGATTACAATGCTGAACAACCATAATTGAATTCCGGAACCGTCAACACAGATTATCTAAGCTGATCATAGACCGAAGGGGTGGCTATTTCCTTCGAGCTATGATGTCATGGCTACAAAATATATTATATATGTTTGCTCTTGTTCCACAATAGGCAATTGGCTAGGTTCCCGTATTGCTGAATACAATTTTGGATGAATCCGTGCATGTTAAACTTTCTGATGGGCAAGTAAATCGTATATTAACACAATATCTCTTTATTCTAGTGTAGTTTCGGACTATGTATGTGAGTTGTTGAAAATTTTGGCAGAAAAAACGCAAGAAATTTGGATAAAGAGGGAAAAGAAAAATATATGTGGCGAATTTCGCGATAGTACCTAGCTTTCAGCACATCAGCGAGAGCTTTCGCTATGCTGTCTTTAAGAGAGAGAACCGGCAATAAACTCTGTTCAGTCCTCCACCATGACGTCCTGGCCGAAATACAGTTGGTTCTTGCCGAAATATAGCTAATTGTTAGTGGTGACTATTCTGGTAAATTTTTAGTACTAGCATTTAGTTAGTACGCTAGTCGGTATTCGATGAACAACTACTTACCATAACTCAGCCAGGTTGATTAAGCTGTTATAGATGAGGGGGCAAAAAGCGTGCTACAGAGATAGAGCCGTGTGCTTACTTCAAGGTACTAGATCCATAGTTATGCAGTTAATAAGAAATAATGTGAATTTAACATATAAATGAAACACAGGGAGTCGACTGTGTATAGAACCGTCTAATACAACTAAATAACATAGTAATAGGGATTACATTTCGGGCACGAACGCAAGTAGAAGAATTTACCTAAAACTACTAGTAACACACTGCAATAATTTACTGTAATTAAATCCATAGTCAAAGCAACCAAGAAATGATTTCCAAGTCACCTATAAATTACTTGATAGAAGATCACAGTCTATGAGAGCAGAATGAGATGAGAGTGTTAGATCTAATCACAAAGTCTTTGGCTAAAGCTGAACTTGGTCACTGGAAGTTGTAGGCAGGTTGAACGTCAATAGCAAGAGCGCAACGAGCCAGAGCTGAGTCGGGTCGCCGAACAGCATGTGGTCAAGCACCAACAGTAGACACGGGCAAAGAGGTATCGAATGTCAGGTTTTTATAAACAACCCGTTCTCTCTATTCTTGAAGATAACATCACTCTTGGCCAATCACAGATCAATACATACGCCCATCGGTACGAAGTACCCTCCTAAGCGCCAATCAAAACCAAGCTGGACTTTGTTTTTGCTGTGCTTTCACGAACTTTAATCTGCTGCATAAGATGTTCTTTGAACTGCTGATTCAGGTCAATTTTGGATTGCTGCGTAAGATTGAACTTTGTTCGACCAATGTTTGCTCGATGTAATTTGATGCTTCACTGTTTCATCTCATATGTTGGAATGTACAATTATATTTCTCAATAGACTAACTCATGTTGGAAAACCAATCTTGCCTTTTAAATCACAAACAATAAAATTTCTTTTAGAAGTTAAATGGATTTTCATGGTCCTTGGTTCGTGCCCCGTTACCTACAAACATTTTTATTTTTATTTCACATTTACATAAATTGATATTTAGCGTAATAGACCTCTGATAGTACTTAACATCGTTGAAACCAAAACAAATTTTTAGATCTTTTCAGTAGTGAAAATACGATTTATCGGAATTCTTAAATTCACCTCATCGTTTCAAAATTTAAAACTGAACTTTCCTTAGTGCTTGACATCGAATCGTAAGCAATATGATTCATTTGAGTTCAGTAGGAAAACATACCAAATGATGATAATTGCTTGAATAATCCATTCACAGTTTTTTACAATTATAGATTCTTTTAGTCAAATTTCGAACAGGACAGTGTACACAAACAGTGGTAATGTGCTCATTAGTTATGTCGAATGATTTTGCCGGAGTAAGTTAAAAATAGACAGTTTCGAGAACTGAATGTTTCTTTGCTGTTTCTCGTTTGAAGAAATCAATAGTAACAATACAAGATAGTAATTATAATTTTTGAACTTCACGTGCATTGTGTACGAATAGAGATTGATGACCCTTATAGTAACATAGTAATATCGTTTTGATGCATTTGATAGTACCTCAGTGAATACGCATGTGATGTGAACTTTGTTGAGTGTGGACCACAGACGATAGATAGATTCAAATTCTTCAATTCAATATTGTCAATCTGAACGCTAGAGAATTAAATATAACAAGATACTTGTACGATGATAGAAAAAAGGTACAACAGGTAAATAGTATTACAGCAATAACTATACAAATAAGAGGTGGAAGGTTTTTCTTTAGCCATTAATTTTCAACGTATGTATTTTTCATCGAATATTTTCTTTCTGTACTAGGAATTCTGCCGATGATTATCAAGCATTGGTCATTTCTCATCGCATTCCTTCGACGCAGCAAGCATACAAAAACTTGTACAAAACCTTTGCTGAATGAGGTAGAATGTGCTATGTCATCGTTACCCTTGAGATGCAGACTTCTCTTCAAGCATCTGGTAGACTCACAAGAGTTCCCACCAACTTCGTCTCAATTGAGGTAGTCCATGAAGTTCATTCGGTGAAGATCTGGTAATTAGCCAGAAAAACAATTCACGCGTACGCAATCAAAAAAATATAACCAGCACTTCTGTAACTGAAAGGGAGGAGGGCAGGTTCCAACCTTACCAATAGCAGGCAAATGTGGGAAAGGTACCTTGAGTGAAGGCGAAGACCTTTTTCATGAATCCTCGATTAAAAGTTGCTGACGTGACAATTTGTAGCCTCAAAGATGTTCCTTTCAGGGGATTTCCGTGGGTATTAAACTACTACTCCCTCCGAGCGCGGGAAGATACTCTCACCAAAATTTCTGTTACAAGTAACAACACATTAAATCTAATAAGTAATCATACCGTCGTTAGAGAGAGAAAATACTCCCCGCAAAGATGTAAAAATACTCCTTTGGAGATGTTTTTGTAGAAGCAACCCTGTAGAAGCCATAAAAATCGAGTTCCAAATTTCTGATTGAAGTTTGCAGCCCACATGTAATTAAAGAATGGATATACAATTGTCATGAAATCACTTGTTGTCAAGAGTGCGGAAGATGATTTCACAATACGCATTACGAAGCTCTAGTTGTTTCACCAGTTTCAAATAAACTTCTGGTAAATTACAGTAGCAGCAAATATTTCCGTTGATAGCTATTCAATCAAAATGAATAACTTATTAACACTACCGTAACTTATTTTATTTGATGAACACACTTCATTCAATGAAGCTGCCCATTTCAACTAAAAATAATGCCATAAAGATGCAATTATTACAGTAAAGCAATTATTAGTGATAATTATCATATTCGTAGCTAAAAAAAAATATTTTGTAAAGCTTTCTTATTTTTATTTAAAAAAAATACTAATCCATTGCTGGGACTAATTTGTGTTTTTACGGGGTTTCCCTGTTGGTAGGCCCACTTGCATAGAATCTTCTTGCTGAAGACTAGAATACGTTAGTCCCGTGTTCTTCAGTTGATTTGAGAGATCCATGCTATGATGCCGGAAGCTGTTTTTCGATTTACGTCCACATTTACCTTTGTTTAAATACATGTAAGGTGGCTCACCAGACTGATTCAACTCACCGATGTTTTATTTTGTTTTAATTTTAATTGATTAACAAGAACCCAGATACAGCAATAATACCATTTTTACACTGATTGTGAGTTATCAAACAATAAAGGTAAACAATCAATACAAAATAAAATAAATATGAGCTAATACATTAACAGCAAGAATAATATCAAAACATACAGAGCAACCAAATCATTACCTCAACTTAAATCAGATATCGATACCAGGTTTTTAATAAATGGTTATATGGTAGAGCAAAATCAAGATGGTTTGAAACTGGTTATACTGAGATGACAACCTGTAAATTAGGGAATGCTGTACAACAGCAAGTCTGGGTGTTCGCAAAGCAAACAGGTCATTTACTGCGATCTAACAGGAACTAAAAAAAAAAAACATCTGTAATGTCCATTAACAATGTTATACAGGTATTTGAAGTCATGAAAATGTATACGTGCCTAAGGAGGTTTAATATGAAGAATTTCTAAGAGTTGCTGTTTGCTGAAATTGTGTGTGAATGGAACACGAAAGCGAACGATAGTCAAGAAAAAGTTCAAAACTCGGTTAACCTTGGACAACACTGTGGGAGACGCAATAGCTCAGATAGGAGAGCAATATTCAAGGTATGGAGATACGTAACTCTTGTAAAATAAACTAAGTGCTGTAGGATCCTTCAAATAAACGAATCTATAAAGTAAATCTAGAAGTCTCATGGCTTTTCTAGTAGACATTGTAACATGATCTTCAAAAGTCAGTTTTGAGTCGATCAAAATACCAAGATCTTTATGTGATGAAACTTTTACAAGAAGGGTTGTGTTAAGACGACACGAACTTTTAAGAGGACGTTTCTTAAGACTAATTGTGAGGGTAGTACATTTATCAGTGTTAAATTTGAGCTGCCATTTATCGCACTACGAAGAGAAAATTACAATATCCGACTGCAGTTGCGTTACATCAGCAAGAGTTTAAATTTCCCTAAAAAGTTTACAGTTATCAGCATACATACGAATGTTGCTAGAAGATTCAGTGTAGTGATCCGTAAGGTCGTCCATGAACAGAACAAAAAGTACGGGTACGAGGACGGAACCCTGTGGTACTCCAGGTGTAATAGTACACCACTGAGAAGAAGCGCCAGACAGAACAACACGTTGCTGGCGGTCAGCTAGATAATCTTTAAGGATAAGAATTGATCGTGAATGTTAAACCTGTGCGACAGTTTATGTAACATATGAGCATGACTAATCGAATCAAAAGCTTTAGTGAGATAAAAGTATATGATATCAAGTTGTGTATTATTAGACAGGCAACTAATGGCGTGTGACTGGAGAATAAACAGATTGGTTAGGCAGGAACTGCCAGGACGGCAAAGTGAATTTTAATAACCTATCCTTAATAATATTTTCACAGATGATGGACAAGACAGGCAAAGGGGATATGGGCTTGTAGTTAGTGACCAAATTTTTGTTGCCTGACTTTGGAATGGGTACGATGTTGGCCTACTTTCATATAGTGGGGAAGGCAGCTTCTGAAAAGCACCTATTCAGAAGAAACGTTAAAGGATAAGCTGTTTCTTGTGTAACGTTTTTCTTTCAAAAGACACTGTGTCAAAGCAGTTTTTCGAAGTGCAGTTTTGCCTATAATCGTATTTGAACAATAAAACCACGAGTACGAATATCTACAGATTGCAACAAAATTTTACCTTGCCTTTATGCACCTCACACCTTTTAATTATGTCATTACGATTGCACAAATGCTGTCTCTTTTAAGTGTCATTCTGTAGTAAAGGTAGGGTAATACCATGAATCGGGACATTTTGATGTCGATGTGTCAGTTTCAGCAGCTGGAGGGGTTATCGGCATTAAATAATGATCGTGTAAGGACTAAGCAATGCACGTGTCATTGCTCCATCAATATCATTAATGTTTCTGTCTTGTTAGAGAGTTAGTCCTTCAAATTCCGAGAAATTCCTTCAGAAAGAGTCATCGAAAACTAATCAGAATTTGAATCTATTTTATAGCCCTTAGACACCCAAGACTCAAGTCGAAAACCTAGTCAGAAAGATATTGACTTCTCCGAAGCCGATGAGAAAATGTGTGCCTGTTACAGTAAGTTCCAGCTTCAACTGTTATGGCGTAGTCACCCCAGTTACAAAGAGCTCGTCTATTTCTGGTATGACAACGTGAAAGTAGTTGTAGCGTTCGTACAAATTGTATCAAAATTAATTTAAAATGCCGTACCGTAAAATGTGCAGAAACGTTGATCGCTCTGTTGTTAAATGTTTTACCACTGTGCTATCAGCGCCACGATCAACAGTACACAATCAAGATTATTTCTTGCTTAAATGTGGATGGGCTATTCTACAATATTTTATATTTTTTGGGGTCATAGTTGCTATGATGGATAACGTTACAACATATTACAACATACTGCATAAGTGATGCACGTCTTGGAGACGCTGAGTTAGGAATAGATGGGAGGGGGAGATTGTCTTTTTAGAGGAAACTACCTAAAGTTTAAAGTTAGATGATAGCAAGACCACGATTTTCTTTACAAATCGATTCTCGTATGAAGTCGATGTACTTTCCCTGTAAACTCGACGAATATTGAAACAAAATAATGACATTAATAATGGGCACGTACGTTGGGAAATGGAATGAAGGGGTACTTCTCAAGTAATTTGGCTTTATTATTATTGAACATGTAATGGGCGTGTAGATTATTTTCTTACATAAAAGTGGATAGCCATTCTACGGTATTTTTGTGGTCATACATATGAAATTTTGAACGTTAAAATTTTGCTTATTAAAAAGTCGTTAAAAATGAACTTTTAAAACGAATTCAATCAAACTTGGAAATAGTATAAAGAATTATGTATAAAACCAAACGTATTGTGATGAATGCCCTGGAGGGGCTCAGTTACAAGTAAATGGAAGAAAAGTGATATTTTTAAGGGAATTTCCCTTTACCCGTCTTTTTGTAAGTATTGTGGCGGGCTATCCAAATTTCCTAGAGCTAAAATCGTAGGGAAACAATCTTTTGTTTGTAAATCTGTTCTCGGATTAAGACAAAATTGGGGTACTGAAGCAAAGTAATGACAATTGTAGTTAGCGTGTAAGATGAAAAAAGTAATATTGGGGTAATTCTGAAGTAATGACGGCGCCGTTCATAGTCATGACTATGTGCAATACTGATGTTATTATTGAACTCGTCAAGTTCCCGTTAGACAACACCAAAAAAAAAAAACGTTATTTCCAGTGAAAACAATAATACTGTTCAGCCAGTATGACGAAAGCAGCTGTAGAATATGTGCAGTGATCCTAGAAAGGAAGGATAAGTTGTCCACTAGTAATACCAAGACGGAAAATTGAAGGTAAAATTCTTTGCTGCACTGTACTCAATATTGTTACATTAAATTGTCAAAAATATTCAACAGCTCAAAAATCAATAGCGGGCGATAAACGTGGGAAAGATATACGAGATCAATTTTTAAAAGCTACGAAGAATACCCAAGTCCCGTGGCGAAGTGTTTACTGTCATTGACTTTGAATAAACACTGGGCAGATGATGAGAGCCCGAGACCTGCTAACGCCCATCTTGTAGAGAAATAACTTTTTGACAGTACCAAATAACTTTTGTATCTGGACACAGACTCACAGGGTAGTCTTCCAAAGCACAGGCAGCAGGGTTTGCCAAGATGGCCAAGCCCGAAAAAAAAGAAGAAAGAAAGAAAGCCGTGGGTTGGGCCCACTTGAAAAAAAAAAAAGTAATTAATTTTGTCTTTAAATAATTCCTAAAATGAGAGTACTGTACAGAAGTGCATAAAAAGAAAACCATTGCATTTTACATTGTTAGACTACAGTTTCGACTGTCATTCTAACTGTAGAATAATATTGATGTCTAAAGTCTACCTTTGAGTTATTGAAATACAAGGAGGTGTTAGAGCTCAGTCAGTACTTCAAACTAAAAGTTCTTTCCATCTGTTGATTTCTTAACCGTCTAGAACTAATTAACTTTTCCAACTAAAAAGATAATATATTTTGATGCTCAGTACTTTCAATCTTTATTAACAAATTATTTACAGATGACATTATTGTTAAAGTTTATCATAAAACTATAAACTACGTCTTGGTCGTATCAAGTTCAGTGAAATATTACTACAATCTACAGATATTATCAATAATAACATAAATTTTCAAACAGATACAGCTATAAGGGGCGGATTGGCCCGGCCCGGAACCCGGTAATTCTGGGGTGGGCTCCAGACACTTTTGTCTTGGAAGCGTAATGTTATCCAATAAGGAAGGCCACACTTAATCCAATCTTGTTTCTGCTGGTAACATGAGGGTCTTGCCGATCTTCCAAAATTAGCAGTTTTGTCACACAAGACTTATTACCAACATAAGGGCATTCTGAAGTTATAAACTCAGCAGGTCTACTTGCTGTAGGGACCCCGAAAAATAGCAAAGAAGGGGCCATGGGAAGTCTGATCAGTACTTGCCCTTGCAAGTTCTTTTTGGGGCCCACGCGTCATAATGTTCATTACCACAAAGGACCTTTAGTTACCAGTGGGTAGACCCTTCTTTGCTTTCCCGGTGTGCCTGTGGTTACCCTGAGCACTTACTATCCAGAACACAGAGCTAATCAAGAAATCATAAGAGAATTTAAAAAAAACACACACAATATTGTGTGTACACCGTCTATTGTGGTCAGATGGTTGGTGTGCTGGACGGCCAAGTGACTCTAGGAAGGTTCCGCGGCAATTCAGATCCTCCTCGGGCCGCGGTGGCTCAGTAGTAGAGCACTCACTTCTGGTGCGTATAGTCCTTCGTTTGATCCCGGCTCGTGCCCATGTGAGCTTTGTGGTGGATAAACACTATGTGCATGGGGTTTCTCAGTGTTCTTCCGTTTCCTCGCACTTTCTGTCTTCCACCAATTCCCCCATCATGATTCATTCAGCCTGAGCCGAAGTTGCCTAGAGACCTTACAAATATATTTAAAAATCAGACCCTGCTCAGGCGTATCAGTGAGACCACCCCGAATGGACTTCTCCATCATTTTCCTTCGTCCCGTCTATGAATGGCGTAATACCTGGACTTACAATTACCTTTGGCTATAAACCACGCTAAGGCATGAATCTAGTGCACATACGGTACCATGAAATGACCTCCCACACACATAACAGGTCCGCTCCAATCCTCCTGATTTCACAGTAGTGACATAAGGTTACCGACTGAGGTCTGTACACAGCTTTACATTTACATATATTCCCATTTTATTTCTGAAACCCGAAAACCCTAATCAAACCCGAAAAAAACGCCGGAGCCCAGGTGAGCTGGAATTTTTAAAATATACCCGTTTTTTTTTTTCAAACCCTGACATGCAGTATTGATTGCGTTTGTGATCTTTCTTTCGACGTGTTGCTTATCCTCGACATAATATGTAGTACTCACACATTATTTAAGTGGATGGTCTTACGAGCGAGTGACATTATGAAATAAAAGTTTCGTTGATATTATGCACGGTTTTTCTGACCAAGGCAAGAAGGTTATCAAAGAACTGTCGTGTAAAGTGTGTGATATTGAGTAAATATTGATTACGGTGCAAACTTTTACATATATGGGCTTTACAGCATCAGTTTTACCCTGTGCTGTCTATGTCAATAACTATTTCTGTGTCCGTGCAATGAAAGAAAAGACAGCGGTTCCCCCAGTAGCATACATACGTGTTTTCAACGTTGATTTTAGGTTCATTTCGTTGATTAACCGTTATCGGTTTAAAAAATAATACGTTTATTTTTAAATCATATTTAAACAAAGACGTTATTGCGTTGATAAGACGTTAATACAACGTGTATTCAATGTGTTATTTTCAACTATGGTATAATAGATTTTGTTTAATGCATTTCTTACTAATTTTATCTAAAAAAATATAATTAAAAATTAATTGAATGACACAAACTAATTTTGGTGTTCTCATGCGCACGTTGAAAACAGATTGAATTTAAAACCATATTTCAACGAAGTTAGAACTTCGTTGATACGACGTTAATGTGGCATACTTTCAACTATCATTCATACTATGTCCTAGATTTTGTTTCACGCTTGTATTTCTAATTTAATTGCTTAAAAAATATAATTAAAAGCAAATACAATGAAAATAACTATATTTTTCATGTTTTCATTTGCATGTTGAAAACAGGTTGAATTGTAAACTATATTTCAACGAACATTGAATTTCAACGATAAAGTAAAAGAGTAGTGGCTTCTCCAGGTGGATTTTTGGATAAATGGTCAACGCGTCGAACTTCCAACGAAGTGCAGAACGTTTCTGTGTTCGAACCCACAGCAGCCGCTCGGATTATTTACTGTTGGAAAATTAACACCGTATATCGTGGTAAAAGCAACGGATAAAATGAAACTAAATATGTGTATACCAATAGACAGAATTCATGCTCTGTTTTGGCCAACTAAACCCGTTTCTTCATCGTTTCTTCTCCACATTATTCAGCGTCGACTTAACCGTTGAACAGGTGAACATTTCGGTACGTTTACAAGGTTAACATAACGTTTCGGTACTAACGTTTAATCCACATATTTTCAGCGTTTGTGTGCCACTGGGGTCCAGTTTTAATTCGAGGTTCAATTCTGGCATTATCTTGACTTGGCTGGAGGAGACAATTAATAAACCCAGATCATAATGACGGCTGTGAACAAGGGTGATAATGTTGAGAACAAATTGTAGTTTGGGTTAAAAATTGTACAGTACAAGACGAGCTTTAGCCGGTCGCACATTTGTCGATACCTTCTCGTGTATAATCAATTTAAATTTGTAATATGGTTCAGGCCTGATTAGGGGCGAGGAGAGGATGTGGAATGTCGACGAGGCTCCAGTTTCGAAGGTACAGATGCTTATCAGAATAATGGAAACACCTGTAGTTGGCAACACGTCAGATGTATGGGTTGGCAGTGGTGTCGTGGCGACCGCAGCGCCGGACTGCTGGTGGTGGTGTGTTAGGTCGGTCTCCATACTACGTTAGGCGTCGTGGAACAGGAGTGTGCAGTGGCTGCAGCAGACGGAGGTAGTGTAAAATGGGAGACCTCTCAGAGTTTCAAAGAGGGCAAATTGTTGGTGCGCGGTTATGTGGAGTGAGTGTGACGGCAGTGGCTAGTGTGTTAGGTGTGTCGCCAGGGACAGTGTCGAAGGTGATGACGGCCTACACAACACACGGGAAAACCACATCGGGGAAGCGGAACAGTGGGCGGAAGAAAAGCATCAGTGACAGGGCACGCCGGGTATTAAAGCGCATTGTCACGCGGAACCGTCGTGCCACTGCGGCGCAAGTGACGGAGGAACTCAATCAGCACCTCCCCCAACCTGTTTCGACAATCACAGTCCGCCGCGAATTACATGACATGAACTTACGGGGTCGTGTTGCACGGGCCAAACCTCTCATCAGGGACCAGAACGCTTTAGCACGCCGCAAATGGTGCCGCGACCATGCAACTTGGACCGTTGACGACTGGAAACGTGTGGTATGGTCGGATGAGTCACCATTCACCCTATTCCAAACCACGGGCCGTGTTTATGTGTGGAGAACGCCCAAAGAAGCGTATGATCTGCAGTGTCTCCGCCCAACTGTGAAACATGGCGGCAGCACGGTGATGCTGTGGGCCGCAATATCATGGTTTTCATTGGGTCCTGTGATCACACTTCGCGGACGCATCACTGCCAACGATTATGTCGCAATTTTAGGAGACCACGTGCATCCTATTGTCCGGATGTTGTTCCCGGACAATGACGCCATATTCCAGGATGATAATGCACCCATTCACACAGCTGGAGTTGTTGCAGCGTGGTTTGAGGAACATCGGGATGAAGTTCAACACCTCCCCTGGCCCGCCCAATCCCCAGATCTCAACATAATTGAACATCTGTGGTCCATCTTGGAAACACGACTCCGGCGACGATTTCCACCTCCATCCTGTCTCACAGAACTGGCCGATGCCCTGCACGAGGAATGGTGTAATATTCCACTTGCTACCATTCACGACCTCTATGCCTCCATCCCACGTCGCATCAAGGCTGTTCTGAAGGCGAAAGGTGGCCCGACACCATATTAATCTGGTAAGTTGCACTTTCGTTCAGGTGTTTCCATTATTCTGATAAGCATCTGTAGATCGTGGCATTAGCCTGGTGTGATTAAGGAAAGCCTGTCAGGATGGCCTACCGCTGGGATTGAACCCAAGATCTCCCGATTGTGAAGCCAACGCTCTGCCAACTGAGCTACTCCAACTGTCCGCTCGTATATAATCAAGGAGAGGAGCGGAACAGGGAGCTCGTCTGCAGGGAAACATCCCATGGGAAAAGCAATCCAGATAAAGACCCTATGCGGCAATTGTAAATTAAAATTAATGAATTATAATAATCGATGGTTGGTTTAGTCGTGCTCAAACATTACCTTCAGTAGTGAATGCTCAGACGAGGCGATGAAACCTTTCGTTCAATTACCTATGGATGCAAATGTAATATGCAAAAATTATGTAGCAATGTAGCAAGATGATCAGTAAGAACAATAGTTTAAAGAAGGTACAAAGGTAGTTCAGAGGTTAATAATACACACCTACAATAGCAGTGGTTTCTTTCAATGTGATTTATTCGTCTTGGGAAATGTTTTTTTCCTCTCTCATCTACGCATTTATTTTTACATTTGGGATGAGAACATTGTTATCACATGAACTTCACGAAAGATAGGAATGTCTTTTATATGTATCAGCTATTTCATCGTAAAAGGCGAAGGGGAATATATACTGAATTCAATCAGTTAATATTGTCCTATATGCATACAATGATCTGTTTACGCACAGTGAGCATGACAGGATTACAGCATACGAATATAGAGGACGAAGACATGAGGTATTAATACGTTTGACACATGGGAATAACATTACGGGATCAAATGTTACATGTATACTGGTGACCCAGACGCGATGAACCTTCACCTTGGAGGGTTGACTCCCAGGAACATCTCGGTTAGAAGGATCGACCTGCGAGAAAAAGCGCGAGGGAAGATAAAACAGTTTCCGGTAAAAATTCAAGGTCGTAACCTCTTCGTATATCGCTTCCTGTTTGCCAAAGAAAACGAATATGACCATGAACTTCAGTCGTTTTTTTAACCCGTGTGTATGGGCCTGAGCTGAGGGTTGATATTTAGAGTTTTTTTTTTTTCGTCGTAATGATGGAACTTTGAAATAGTCATTATAAATTATCTAATGGGATATATATATATATATATAT